>OZ012546.1:13773599-13942599 GCA_963935595.1 Schoenobius gigantellus
ATTTTGCCAGTTTTAATTTGAATATAAATAATCAATCACAAATCATCGAATTACTGAAAATGCAAGTACCAGATGTGACACAAAACGCAATAATAAGCTTCATAGGTACGACTGCATCGACATGCAAAAAATAAACAACTTTAGAATTTTTGAAACTTATGACATCAAAAAAGCCTAGCGCTATCGGTCTATATATATAGCGACATACTCAATCTATTTTTCAGTTTTTTTTTGTGTCCCGGCTGGGGTCAGCCACACCCCCAACATATTCAGTCAGGTATACAATACATATTTAAATCGATTAAATACTCATACAAACTACAATCGATTTATCGTGAGAATCGAATACCGAGTCGTATGATTACATGACTAGTTACGTCATGAAGTCAAATGTCAAAACGGGCCTCTTATTTTGTGTTGACCTCGTGTTGACTGTAGTATGAATATATATTTGGTTGGTCAACAAGAATTTCAAAAAAGCTAGTATTCTTTGAGTTCGCAGTAGCTGCTCGGCAGCGAGATTTACACGCTTTAATAACATCCTTTCATAGAAATGTATTTAGTGGTGCACCACAACCGGGTAGCCGCACTAAGTCGGGACTGCTAGTATCAAAATGGCAAAGCGATGGCAACATTTATTTGTCAAATACGTTAACCAATACAGATACTGTGGTCGTTATTCCACTGCAAGTACCGCCCCTTCTGGCCCACTGCACTACCAAACCACCTACCTGTAGTGTAGTAGGGAATTCCCTTCTACACTACTAGCCAGGTAGTGTTGTGGGTAATTTATAAAGGTTCGTTCCCGTCAACACTACTACCTATAACTAAATAAAAAAATTGAAAAATTTAGGAGTTTTGTAAAAATTTAAGTTTATATGCAACCTTTATGCGAATTTGCAGATTCACAAGTGGTTGAACTTCTTTGTAACCGGTACAGATATCAAGATTTAGTCTGTCGACCATATTATTTGTTATCATGTGGTAGGTCTAAACAATTAATTGTTCTTATTCGTATTGCACAAAGAAAGATGGGGATTCTTTTTCTTTCGAACAGGGGGCCTAGACAAAGTGACAATTCAAAAACGATAAAGAAGTTCGATAAGAACAAAATGTATAGGATTGACATAATTATGTCATCGTTAAATAACGTGGCGAATCGATCAGTCATCGATATGTAAGTTGGCAGACAAATTGATTCGCTACGAATCTATGAAGTAGCGAATTGTTTTTTCGTAACTTTCATATACTACTCAAAACAACTCATTTTTCATTAAAATGAAGTGAAAATTAATTTTAATCATATATTTTACGGTTTCTTTTCCATTTCTTAGTTTCAGATAACCAATATGTTGTTTTCTTTCAGAAAGAACAATTCGACACAGCGATCGCCAATTCTTAGGTAGGCTAGAAATTTATCTCAGAGACGATGACGAATTTAATTGTCGTTTCGCTATGAAACAATTACCTACCACTTGTCCAACCCCCCTGCTCATTGTTAAGCTTTGCCATAGGTAGGGGAGAAATAAAACATATTGATCACATATTCAGTTGTTTATTATCTATACTGTACTCAAAATTGATCCGAAGATCACATCACATAGTAATTTCATAATTAATATTACAATGTCATGTGTAATTGTTCGTGAATAAAAAAATGTTCACAATATTATCAATACTTTGTTCACTGGACTGGTTTATCATTAAGTAGACTGACGGTACTTACTACATAATATTATGACACCATTAGGTAGTCAAACAACTTACATTGTATTTTGATGAGAGATTATAATTATCAATTATTGTGTTGCAGTTCATTTTTTTGTCAATATATTTACAGTTTTACATTATTTTTTTGTGATTTACAAATAAATTCTTGAATATTTTAATTAGGTCATCATTATTCCACTTGGATTTACAATAACAGTACTTTATAGTTAAAAATATCACAAAAATGAAATATATTATGTGTAAGACACACGCAACATTAAAAATACAACAAAATGAAAAATATAAAATCCACTAGAAACTTCGGGCCAGAAGAGTCCCTTCTAAACAGGAAGGATACTTTCGATGTTCAATCTTTCATAACGGCAATTTGATACCATAATTATTATTATCACACTAATTAATTATAAAAGTAATAGATTGTCTTACAATAAATGCGTCAGATCATAAAATTTTGATTATAAAAATTATAGGCAACAAATAATTCCAAGAAACGATAAATTTCAACAAAAAAAGAAATGACAACTTATAGTATAAGAGTCATCGTGCCGTATTGATAAAAGTGAACTGCTCACTCACTAGCACGGACCGACTATAACAACCAACATAAAACAAACGCAACGAGTTCCTACCGAGTTTGACTCCGCTTCCGATATTCACCTTTTATCGATATGGCATTCTACTTACGTTACGACAATAAATATAACACGCTTACACATTAATCACTTCTTTAATTCCGACGCTAGGAATTATCTCATAATATATACCTAAAAATATAATCACGGCACAAGTATCCCTCCGACTAAATTACTAAAGTAGTGTCACTTTATCAGGATTTAGAATCAAATATGTATTATGTATCTTAAATATTTCATTATTAATATATCATTATCAAAATATCCACTAAATGGGAGGAATAAATCAAATTATTAATATTATTATTTACTCTAACATTAATCGCATGACTGATCAACAAAAAGGATATGGACTAGGAATAATATTAGGCTTTAAGGCTAAACATGCCCTCGAGGCGCGTGCGCCCGATTCCATAGTCTCTAGAGGACTTTGAGCTCAATGCGCTCGAGTTAAAGTGCACTTTGGAGGATTCCATTCATCGTAATGAGGCATCGACTCGGTCATTCCAGAGTCGACTTTCATAGGCGCCGGACGCACGCGCTCTCGCCTCTCCTCACAATCCGCATATCACCTCTACATACATACGAGATAAATTTGATCAAAACGTTAATACTGTTTGTGTCGAAAACAATACAGGTAGATAGCTATTTTATGCTGGAATCTAAAGAGGTAATCGGACTCGATCGTCGGTATTTTGTGCTTCGATAGACGGTAGTCGACAAGTAAAAGAATGAATATCTAGCAAAATCTATCTGGAATAAAAGCCGACGTTCTATCCTATGATTTAGGTAAATAGCTTGGAAGTATGCCTTCTTCGATTCAATATTGTCCAATAACGTTCATTGTATCTCGAATTTCTGTCCTCTATCACTCTACGAGTGTCGTGATCTATGCTAAGTGTGAACTGGGCGCCGCCACGCGACGACGGTGCGCGGCACGTGCAAACTACCCCCCTTACATTGCTGTCCAACCTCAGTCACTATCTCAGTCACACATTACACACATCAAGTAAGGACACGTATGGAGTGGCAACGCAGTCTCGTATTCATCAAAAATAATAACAATGTCAGTCGAATTCAACCACACTAAATTATTACCTTTGACATGCCTATTTATTTGTGAAGCTTGCTAGTCCATACCTCATATTACCCCTACGGTTATAAAGAAAGGTCACAAAACAGCGATAGCGACTGAAGTTAGGCAATGAGCCCCGGAATGACTCCGTAAGGGAAGGACGCCAACATACCCTCCTCGCCGCCGTAAACTTACACAATATGATAATGAACAAGCGAATTACATACACATCTGACGGTGATCTGAGCTCAAACCACAGTGCCAGACACTGTAGCACAAGTCATAAAGAGACACCCGGAGTGGAGATCTATGAAATACGCCTGCCAAATAAATCATAACGGCGAAACAAGCTACAGGTGTTGCTCCCTTGCCACTACTATAATTTTCCATTTCAGATTTAACCAGTCCAAACATTCACTTGTATCTCTATGATAGTACAATCATGCAGGCTTCGAAAAACACTTGACTTCCCGCGTTAATCACCGCAAAAGTATCTTGTTATATCCTATACTTGGTAAAAATATAGTTACATGGTAAGCTAACGGTACAAGCGGCGAGGCGAGCGTGCGATAACGCTGAACCGATTCGTAGGTTCGCGCTCCGGCGTCAAAGTTTCTGTGCCGAACGAGAGAAGCGGCTACACTATTGGTGTTCCATTACTGACTTCACTTAACCTAAACTAGTGTAAACTTGTCATCTAGAAAAAACATATCATCATAACGTATAGTAGGTATATACTAAACAAAAAAAAAGTAAAATAAATCTCACAAAATGCTCACATTAGGAGTGGGGGTGGTGCAACTTCGACACTAGCCTCGGCCGCACCACCCGTTGTAACTACATCGCTTATATACAACAAGTTACCGCGCCAAGCGGCCGACGCACCGATCAATACAGGAACTCATATCGTATCTTAAAAAAAATAAACAAAAAAATGTACATACAAATAGTAGTAACACATTTTGAAACCTCACTAACTACTATTCGACGATCTCGTTAAAAATTACTCAAACGGCCCCGGCGTGTCGAAATCTATCCATATCACATTCGCATGACCGTGCCTGAGAATCATATCCCGCTACTATGTACACACTCTTTCCCGTAGACAAATGTCGGCGCTCGTATTGGCGATCAAACTCGAGACCGGCCCAGCATAGCGCTCGGTTTAGAGACAATCTCAACGTTTGACCTTCAATAGAGCGGCCGACTGACTCACTCCTGGCGGGTGTTGCCCGCCGCTAACTAACCGATACTCCTAAGATATCACCGCCTCAGTCGGGAATCCAAAAATCGCGATGCGCGCACAGACAATGTGCACAAACAAAAATTTGACACAAGTTTAAGCCAGTTTAAACTTCAAATTCTCTTCGTGCGTTCTGTGCACGCACTCACTCCGTCCCGAGCGTGCCAGAGGCGAGATCGATATGAACAATGGCCGCCGCTTACAGCCATCGGTGAGAGGTGACGTCACACATTCGAGCCCTTCACTTTCACTGTGAGACACCAACGAAAGCACGCACACTCACAGTTCCGGCTTCCATCCAACCAACAAAAAACCAACAAACGTCAAGTGACATCTGTATTACATTTATCATATTATACGCAATATAAACAAAAATCAATAAATAAGTTTTATTAAATATAACGTAGACAAAAAATTTCGAAACTTAAATTTAAAAAAATATAATAATAATAAAAATCACGCCCTTGCTGCAGGACTAGAGGGTGAGATTATTGTGACATGAGACGTTAGGCTCGTTTTATTGTCAGACTCGACTCTGAGTATTGCCATGACAAACTGTTCAAAAACGGGTCACACAATGAGATTGAGAACTCGAGTGGATGAGAACCTTAGAGAATAGAGACGCTTAAGGAGACGTACAAGACACCTGTATATTATGTTACGTATATACACTTGCGCATGCTCATTGTAGAACGAGATGGCGCGTTGAATTTATTTTTATTGTTTTCAATTCGATTTTTATTCGACTTCCGAAATAAAATCTCAATAGTTCCAATGTTTATAATGTTGCAATTAAGTGAATTTAATATTTTGTAACATTTTATTAGAATTTTTAATTGTAAGTGACACCAATTTACAGCAGCAGCAGCATAGATGTAGGACTGTATAAAGTAGCAGTTAAAAAGGACTCAGAGCGAGTTTGTTTTCATCTTCATCAATCAATAATATGTACAACTACTGCACATATTATTTTGTTGCGCTCTTCAGTACTATATCACAACATCACATCACATCATATCACGCGTAAAGATTTCCACTGTCAATCAAACAAATCAAACATCTATGTATCTGATTATTTTTCATATTAATATTTATATTCGATTTATTATAAATACGATAAAAATACCTTGACGACAAAAGTTTCAATAAATATTTAACAATTTGCCATCGTCGTCGTCGTCGTGAAATTAACAGCAGACGAAACTTCGACAGGTCTCTCGCAGCTTCGTCTCTATTCTCTATGGTGCGAGCACCAATCCAATGCGTGAACGAGGGGGGTGGGGGGGACTGGGTGATTCGTGGTGGTGTGGGGTGTTTATTTATTTATTTGTGTGGGTGGGGGTGGGGTGGGGTGGGGGGGATGGTTAGGGGGGGCGCAGTGCGGGCGGCAGTTGCACGGGGATGTGGTAGTAGCGGCAGGCGGCGCGGCGGCAAGAGCCGGCGGCCGCGTCGCGACACACCACCACGCGACTGCCCGCCACCTGGAGACCGCACCCTGGAATGCAGCCAGACCGCCATGTTATCCACCGAACAAATATATATATTTTTTTAATATTTTTGACTTGGCATCTAGGCCTTTGAGCCATCGGAACAAATATATTCTTCACCACTTCACAGGCATGCAGTACAATTAGACATTAGTATGTTTATGGTCTGGCCGATTTCAAGATGAATAATGCGCATCGGTAACTGAGTGTTTGCGATGATGACCGATACGACAGATGTAGCCATTATAATGATACAGAGCTGCCCTTGTGATTGTAAATGATTTTTAGGGACAAACTACTTTATTATAGATTCTTTATTGTACAAAAACAAATATGAAAAAATTACAATATAAATAACGTGTTCTTCTTGTCAATATTGTCTGATAAGTTGAACGATTGTTCCCGATGTTATTTATCTTGAGGTACTTGTTTGTACACTTCAATAGTTGCCACTGTCGGGCTAGTGATAAAAAAACTGTTCATAATGAAATAGCATTAAACTTTGTTGATGAATTAAGACGAATCAAACTATTTCACTTTCGTGAGCGATCGAAACTCATCATAGAGGAATCATTAATCAATCTTACTGCTTAGTATGTTATACGAGGCTTACCATCTCGTATATTAATACATATCTAACGTAGTTTGAAAGCTAGACACAAATTCCTTGGACAGAATAAAAAATATAACAAGTTTACTAGAATTCTAATTGAACATCAACTAAACGATATGGTAAAATCTTTACAGCTACGTTTTTATCTAAGCTATATGGTAACAATAAAGAAAAAAAAGATATAAACAAAACTACAATATTACAAACATGCAAAATCTATCACAGATTATAATGTATGAATAAATGTAAAATATTAATCTGAGATTTAAAATGTAGTAGTATCAAGTGTTCTATTTCGAACTACATTCGAAGTTATGGTGCCTCTACTGGGAACATTTACTATGATCATGCCAAAATCTAGGATGGGTTGGGATGACACATTTATATCACAACTTTGCGAATCAATGACGTATGATGATTTTCTGTATTGGTTATCTGCACGACATGCTAACGTCAACGTAATTTGGCTGTTCTGAATGGGGAAAATTAGATTTTAAAAATGGTACGCAACTCACCTTCACGTATATGAACGAATCTGCATGTCGGTCTGGTACATCCTTGCCGATTAAAATCTTGGCACACCGGGAGGGTGTCCAGTAACTGTAAATATAACAAACAATAGTCAGTATGCGATGAAGTGACTCGTTCAAAGAACAGCCACACAGCTGTGCCGGTGATAGATTCTCAGAAACAAAACGCTATGTTATATCTATAATTATGGTTGTTGTGCTTTCGCTATTTGCATCATATCGAATAACATTTACTATCTCGGTTTTTCACAAAATGTTTCAACAGTTACAAGTCACAGAGGTTCCTTTGACAAACCAAAGTGGAGTGTCAGTTTTCGTATCACGCATGTTAACGACTGTGTGGCTGGTTCTGTGTTAATAACTATAAATTCACCAACGGTCGGAATCTGTAATGCTCTTTCATAGTTCAATGATTAAAAAAATTGTATGTATGTAATATTCTCGTGTGTCGTTGCAACATGTATTCCGACGGTCAACGAATGTGTATGTTAATGTGTTAATGCTAAGTCTAAATCATCACTTCTCGGACATTCATACATCTGACACTGATCAATATCCTCATTGCACAGCCTTCTGGAAAATAACTGGAACAGTTTTTGTAATATCAAAGAGCATTCTACGACAACCTCTGTACGATGTTTGATGAAGGTATATGGGACATGTCGGAGCTCTAATGGTTTTACGTATCAGGTACACAAAAATAATCTAGCTAGACGGCTAACCGATGCAATGCGTGTAGTTTCTCTGTGGCTACTTAGATAAAAATCAACACAAACGGGACACACGGAAGGCAAAATTGCTCGAAACGAAATCTCATTGCTGCTTTAATATTACAAGAACTTCACAAGATTCGTTGCACAATATGATTGACCTTCCAAGCATTCTTTTCAAAGTGCGCGCCGGTACAATGTGTGTCACCTTTATATTGTACGATTGCGGAGAATCTCTTAAATCAACTTTACAGTGTAATCAATCGCTCGCGAGCCAAAAGGGTTAATTGTAATCGTGGTTCCTTTACCGTCAGAGAGTAGTGTTAAAGTACGCTGCACTATGCACATAGTAGGTATGAATATATAGTAATCTAAATGGCATGCAGAACGCTTGAAGTATAATCATTATTGCGCAGCCAATCTTATTTAAGCGTGACTATATTTTACAAAAAAGCTTGAAGCATGATGCTAGACACTTTAACCAGGGCTAGGGCGTTCTAGAGGTCGGTAGCGCCAAGTGTACCCAGGAAAACCAACTGTTGCTATAATAAAGCTAAAGAGGCTGTGTGGGACTTGCGACATGTGTCTGCGTCGGCTGTGATGATGTCAGACAACTCCGATGTTCAGAGACAAGGACGGTCATGCTTATCAATAGGTGGGCATGGTTAAATGTAAAATAGACAAATTAAATTTATACCTTTAGCTTACATGACAGTTCTGGACGTGACATGTTAGTGGTAGTACAAACTGCAACATAATGACCATTAGAAAGTGCGGTTACTGTACGACAAACAAAAGAAAACCTATATTACGTCTACAGTGAACACTTTTAATAAGCATCAGAGAGGCCTCGACAAGTCAAAAGCGAGGATTTGAAGCCGCGACGGTTAAGCTCTTGAAGCGGTGGAGAAAAATCGAAGTGAATTATTTAGACCCATTTACTATAGATGCACATAATAGTCTTCCGAAAGGAACAAACGCAGTTTTAAACGGACAAAGCAAGCAGTGGTTATATGGGCCCTCGCTTCGACGTTTCTCTCATTCACCGTCGTCATTTCAACTACCAACTACGCAGAAAATAATTTACATCTTACAGAAAGCGATTTACTAAAATAATTGTGAAAAAATAATGATGAAAAGGTAAAATTAAAACCCCCTTTGTTAGCGTTTGATAGTTGACATTGGCAACGAGTGAACAACATTATGCTAAGAAGTTGACCAATAATTCATTTTTATATGGTGACAATTTTGATAATACTAGTAACATTTTTTTTTGTAAAACATGGAAATGATAAATTATTGTTATGTCAACTTTTTTGCAGTCCGTACATTGGCTTCGTTATTTAATTAATAGTGTGCCTTTACTGAAACCGCTGCATAGTGAGCAGTAATTAGAAGGAAGCGAATGAAAACTTTCACAATTGTAAAATCTGTACATATAAACAATTAAATCATAAACAAACATGCAAAACATCAAGCGGCGTTTCAGTATAGGCCAATTGAACAGGAAAATCACTTATACTGAGGATATTATAAGTAAGCTGATTGTATCTTACCGGGTGTAAGCAAGGCAATACTGTAGAGTGACTTCTTCCACATTTGAAAGCAAGAATGTCTCACTATACATAACTAAAAATCATCAAAAAAGTTGTAGCATCAACTGTTTGCACGGTACAATCGATTAAGTTACAGCACAATGACTAAATGATGATGCGGATGATGACATCGATACAAATGACACGATCGATAAGCAACTCCGTCGTTACTGGCTCGTTAATTATATCAATGTTGCCGATACCGAATAATTTCGTTCGTTTAGCCAGTGTTGCCATAATTAAAATGCCAGATATTAGTATGAATAACAGCATCAACGTAGACAGCATCGCACGTGTTCGCAGATTCATAAAGAGTTTTGTGTTGGTGAAATCAAGCTTAGTTATTGTCGGTGCGTAAGCCGCGGCTTGTTCACCAAGCGTACCTCAACCGCAACCGTGTATAGGCCGCCAAAATTGATCGTTACGTTCACAATGATTATAGTTATTATTCACTATTATTATTTTATACTCATATATGATTCGATAGTTATAAGCTCTTATCACTACTAAGCCTGCTCTAAGCATGATACAACTAAAAAAACTAAATGTGTCTACGAAAGCGTAGTGAGAAGCGAGCTCAGAGTAAGAATTCATTATTTTCTTTGCAAGTAAAAGAGCGGGTTGGGCCGAATCAGAATAGTTTTCTAATTTGGAGCCCTGATGACGAATCCAATAAATTTTTCGGTAACACATTAAAATTTAATATTATTTTTGTCATCGTCATACATACAAATAGTGTTATCAATTCAGCTCGAAATTTTTGTCATAAATATAGCCCATCACTCAAACCAGAAGATTTAAAACGAATTTCGGCCCATCCCTAAAATTTCGGGTTTGTTATCTATCTATCACAAACTCCCTCACTCATTCATAACTCACTCATCAGTCGTGTTAATTTAGGCCGCTATTCACAACCCACTCATTCCAGACTGCTTCTAATTGTTACTTGAGCTTGTAAAAAGAACATAAGAAAGCGGCAGAAGGATACGCAAGGTGTGGGTAGAGGCAATATGCGTTATCGTGGTGTCGGTTAGAGGCGAGGCGAGGTCGTGGGGCACTTAGTACCGTGAATATGGCGTATAGCTAGCGTCGGTGAGGAGCCGTGACTTCGGGGCGTTAATAAGCGCACTGCGGTGCTGTGAGGCGTGATGGGCGCGTGATCGGGAGTGGGCCGAGGCCAAGAGGGCCAGCGGCCGCGGGACGAGCGGAGGCCTACTTTCACTCGGCACTCGTTACCTGTCCGCGCTCGTCCGTGTACACCACATACGGCGCGTTGGGAGGCGCGCAGCCTGTTCGCCCGACACATAAAGCGACAAAAGATTGCAACGACAGCCGAAGCGGTCATTCGGAAGGCATGTAACAGAAAGCGGTCAACGTAAATAAAGATGAAGTGCGACTCAAAAGAAAAAGCGGGACGGCGCGCGCACGCCGCCCCCGCCACTACTGATGAACACGCCGGCACACTTAGCACACACGAGGAGCACTAGAATAATGAGAATAATACCTGATGAGCCAAACATAGGGGTGGTGGGTTCTAGTCCATGCTAAATTAGAAGGCGGCTGTGTTAGGTGCGGGCCTGCTGCCGCAAGCCGGTAACCACTAGTGGGGTACGGGATCGACACATCGGCCAAAGCGCACCCGTGCGGAGCTCCTCCGAGAACAAGCGTGTACGTAGCGGGATCGACGGACCAAGCGCTCAACTCTCAGGACGACGACGGGTACTCACGATAGACGACGATCGACAAGAGGTAATAAAAAAACGTACAGTCATGCATCTCAAGCGTTATTATTACCGGGATCGTAGAGACGAGAAATGTACACGCATAGGACAATAACGGTGAGTGAGTAAATACACAATAGAATAATAATAGGTATAGCGTAAAACTACAGAGACATCCGCTCGCGGCGAGTCCGCTCGCTTCGTCCTTACAATGATACAATACAAAGTGACAACACGCCTAGCGCTAGCCGCCCCGACAGGCCGGGGCGGGACACACGGCCGCACACGTACGAGTCTCTAGGGACGCGAGCGAGACCCCGCGCCCACGCCGCCGGCGCCGGCCCCCGCCCGGGCCCGGGCCCCCCCGCGCCCTCTACGTGGTCTTCATCTTCTTGTAGGGGTTGTGAGAGGCCGCCGCGGCCGCCGCCGCCGCCGCCGCCGCCACGGCCGGCGAGCCGTGCGCGGGCGGCGGCATCGCGTACATCGCGTACTGCGGCGGGTAGTACGGCATCGGCATCGGCGGCGCGCCCCACGCGCCGCGCATCATCAGCGGCGCGCGCATCAGGCCCGGCACCGCCGCGCGCGCCTTCAGCGCGTGCTGCGTGTACGCGGCGGCCGCCTGCGCCATGGCCGAGTGCTGCGCGGCGAACGCGAGCGCCGCCGCGTAGTTCTTGTGCGCCACCTCCTTGGCGGCGGCGGCGGCGGCCGCGTCGGACGCGGAGGCGGGCGCGGGCGCTGGCGCCGGCGGCGGAGCGGGCGCCTCGGCGGGCGGCGGCTGCGGCTGCGGCGCGGGCGGCGAGTCGCCGCCGGGCAGCGGCAGCGGCAGCGGCTGCTGCGCCGACGACGACACCGCCGCCGCCGCCGCCGCGGCCGCCGCCGCCGCCGCGCCCGCCGCGCTGCCGCCCCCCGGGGGCGCGGGGTACTCACATGACACGGGCACGAACGGCTGCTGCAGCTGCATCAGCTGCTGGTACGTGGTCGCCGGCTGGTACACGGGCACGCCGGCCTTGTCGGCGGCGGGCCGCTTGTACGGCATCACGCCCGGGAACGCCTGCGCAACAGAACGGACGGTTAGCGAGGGCCGGGGGGCCTGCGGCGGACCGGTCGACGGCTCGGCGCCGATACTTACGAAGTTATCGTAATAGAAGGAGCCGACGCTCTTCATGTCCATCTGAAACGAGAAACAGACGGATGAGCTGGGCGTTCCTCTCGGCGTCGGCGGGCGTCGGTCGGAGGCGCGGGCGGCGCGCGGCGGGGCGGGGGCGGCCCGGCCGCGCGCCGCCCGCGGGAGGGGAGGGAGCGTGCGGCGGGAGCGGGGCGGGGCGGGGCGGGGCGGAGTGAAGCGTGCAAAGCGCGGTTGTACCGGTGGCGGCTCGAGCTCGGCGGGCGCGGGCCGCTTCTTGCCCGGCTCCGAGGCGGCGCTCCCCGTCGGCTGCTGGACTGCGACGGCCGTCTACGTGAAGCCAAGCGTCGCAGGACGGGACAGAAACAATAACGATGTAGTAGATGCACAGAATACACCTAAAGCTCGGCGAAAGGTGATATTATGCGATAGATAAAAAATAAAATAAAAAAGTGAAGCGTGAGTGCGACGGAAGCGTGGCGCGAGCCGGTCTGCGCGAACTGAATATAACAAAGCTCTGCGAACGAAAGCGGCGTCGCGGCGGGCGAGACCAAGCGGAAGAAGAGAAGCGAGCGCGAGCGAGCGAGGCGAGAGCGTGCAGCCTGGTGGCGTACCGCGCCGCGCGCCTGCGCCTTAAGGTGCGCCTGCAGGTGCAGGGGAGGGTGGAAATAGCGGCAGGGGTCGCGGACGCAGCGGCCCTTGACGGCGTCCATGCACACCGTGACACAGCCGTCGTCGTGCGCGGCGACGGCCGGCGGCGGGTGCGCGTAGCGACACTCGGGCTCCGCGCGCTTGCACGCGCCGCGCTGGAACTCCCGGCACACCTGCACCACCACACACCAGCCATGGCCGCCGCTCGCGCCCACCCGCCCTACTCACTCGCCTACGCACTCGCTACTGGCTCCACGGCGCGCCTACTCTCAATCATTTAAGTCGTCGGATTTAATGTCATTCGCTGTGACATCGGTCCGAACATTTCTCTTGCTAACTGACCGATATTATTGTCATTACTTGTTTAAAAAAAAATTTCAATTGAGTCATCTGTTTAGAAAATTGCTCAAAATTCACTGGAAAATGGCACGTTGCGCCAGTATTTTTATATCTCAACCCGACGCCGCTTCAATAATATAACCCGGATTATTACTTGAGTCAATTACAGAATTTAAGATAAACGCGTCCGTCGCAACTTCGTCAATTAACCATTTCATTAAAAAATTTACGTTAAATACTGAATAGTCCAAGTTTACGAATGACATAATTTTGAATTAAATCGACAGAAAACCCTCGGTAGGTAGTCAAATGTTAAGCGTTGGCGCGTCTTCACTGTGGGCGCAAGTAAAATTCAGTGTTGCTATATCTATATACAATTAAACAGACATCAATTTGTCGGTTTCCGTGTATATTATCGCCATCAGCGTCGTTTAATTGCGCCCACAGTGTAGGACCTTCACCAGAGGGAGTAAGCGAGTGCTGCTCGCGAAGCGCTCGCGCCGACGCACTGAGATCAGTGCGCCAGCGCCACAGACACGGAGACGGGCATAGAGGCTCCACGGCCATTATGCACCGGGGACCGACATTTTCGATTTCATCATAACAGAGGGGCGATCGCACTTATTATCAAAGTTATATAGAATTTCTGAAATTGTATTTCTTATTATATAATTGCAAACAGATTCTTGGCAATGGAAGTAGTCTCCACGTCATACATAAAACTCAACTGCATTCAATAACAATGATTAGAAAAGTTATACCGAATGCGAAGAATATAAGTGAGCCCTAGTAGCATGACGCCCTTGAGAAAAATGTCTGTGAGGAAATGCCAGTCGCTCGACAAAATGGGCAACTCAACGTTCAAAATGTCAACTGACATACTGATAGGAGAGACGCTTCGTGAATTTTTCTCGAGGTCATTTTATGCAACGCGGGCTGACCTCTGGACACCGTTACCACAGATTATTGCTCATTTCGTGGATGTTAAGGAATGCAGGATATGAATATGACTCATAGCTGTGACGTGAGCAGACGGCACGAACGCTGGGTGATCGCCTCTCAGTTCGGTCCCCGGTGTACGTGGCGACATCGGGAAGCACTACAAGGTACATGTGACGCGTCACAGTCTCGTGTCCAGGGCGAGGTCTCACCTCGAGGCGGTCGGTGCGCGGCAACTTCTGCTGCAGCACGGGCTGCTGCATGACGCCGAGCGGCGACGCGGCGGCGGCGGCCGGGTCGTGGCCCAGCACCGCCGGCACCAGCTGCGGCGCGTAGTACTGCGCGTACGTCGAGCCCACGCCCGGCACGCCGGACAGGTACGGCGACGTCGCCTGACGCGCAAATTGACACGTTGAAATACCCACTCATGCAGTCAAGTCTCATTTTTACGCGATCATACACAATAAAATTGATTACCAGTTAAACAGTCACCGAGAAAATAATGCAATAAAAATTGTTATCATTGGCAAGCGTCAGGAATATTACTGGTGTGTGTAAAGGGTGGAACAACGAAATTTTATCCAAAGATAAAAAATTTAATTATATAATTTGTATAGATATAGTGATAGAAAAGATAGTTTTGAACACTATAAAAACATAATTGTTTTGCTAATACCAAAGTATCATCTAGTATATTTAATTCGCAAAATGTAGATACTTCATTTATGAAGGAAAATCTCGTCACGTCTCCACCCTTATACAAATTGGTAATATAAAAAAATATTGATTAGTTAGCCAAACAAGCGTCGCATGCATTAATAAAAGTAACGTTGAAAAATATCAAAACAAGCATACGTTCTGTCCAGTCTAGCAATCCACCGACCACCGGGAGTTAAAGGAGGAGTGTGGACTGACGGGATCGACGGGTGAGGTGCTGGGGCGTCGTGTAAGGTTTCTGCAAAGCTGTGCTACTTGTAAATCGAGTAGTAGGTAGAAGGACGTCAGGGGAAGCCGGCGGGTGGGCGATGTGTCGGTCGGCCGTTACCTGCGGCGTGAGCAGGGCGAGACTGATCGGGTCCAGCGCGGCGAGGTGGCCCGCGGCCGCGCCCGAGCCGCCCACGCCGCTCACCTCGACACAAAACCACACAACACGCTACTCATCGTGCGAGGAAACGCTCGCGCCCGCGCCCGCGGCCTCAGTACACCCGACGCTCCAGGCACCGCCGCGCTCAAACTACGCGAGGTTGAAGCACTGCGGCCAACGCGACTACTCCAAAGCTGCTGACGCGAAGTAGCGGTGCGAGGAGCCCCGAGGGCCGAGGCCGCGACGTTAGCGACAGTGTGAACAGTGAGGGAGAAAGTAGTGAAAAACCCGCATTGTACCATCTGTTACCCCAGTTCATTCAGTGTGAGTAAGATTGGAAGACATGCCATTTTGAGACTAAATTGTACATCATGCGTAAGCCGCTGAGAGCGATCGGCGTCCAGTGTTTTAGTGTAAGTTGTGCCCGATTAAGCCAATCGATAAACTTACTAACAATAAATTCTAAAATAATAAAAGACACGAATAACTCTGACATTGTTCTGCAGTCTAGGGACGCGACTGCAGAAAAATGTTTCTTGTTTTGAGAAACTTCAATTCAGTTCTTCGATTGATTTTTGTAATGTTATTATAAGACTCAACTTGTAAAATAGAATTATTGTAAGTAGGTTTTATGTTTTTAAAGTTTACCTATTTGTTTTGATATAAGTCACTCAAATACAATTTCTACATGTGCTAAGATAACACCTATATTCTATATATAATATTTATGACATCTAATGTCTATGAAAAGGGAATGAATTTGAGAAACACTTGCATATAGATATTCATTGGTACGAAACCAGTATATACTCAATATGTAATAAACATATAAAACTTTCAATTATAAACAACAACACTTAAACATTATAAATATTTATATATCAATAATATGTAGTAGGCACAACTTAAACATTATAAGGTTTACTTTAATGACTACGTGGTTCAATAGTAAGAAAGAATAGAATGCTGATAAATACAAGGTAGCGGACAGGTATACACCGAAAGCCAGCGTGTTGCGTGCACACATCTACAGTACAGGTGTTGGCGGCCGATCGCTCGAAGCATCCAGGGCGGCGGTGACGGGCGGCACTTACCACGGCTGGGACCTGGCCAGGCAGCACCTGGCCAGGCGTGAGGCCCATTTGCTGCATTAACGCGTTCTTCAGTGCTAGGTGATTTCTGCCGTTGATCAGCAACTGATCTTTCAGGTGTTGTGGAGGGTGAAAGTATTTGCAAGGCGGCTTCTCGCGGTTACACCGACCCTGGAAAGTAAAAACAAAAAGAATGTTACGCAACACTATACTCCAAAGTTGCCGTGTTCGTCTGATTTATTATACACACATTGTGCTATATTTTCAAGGAAAATGTATAATAAGATAAGACGGAGGCCGTGGGGGCAGGTAGGTACGCGCTATTGTGGTATTTTGAGTGTAAACGAAAATGGCGGACCTCATTCGATACCACTCCGATAAGCAATATGTGTCGGGGAAAAGCGGCGGCCGCGGCGTCGTCGGCTCAATATCGGGCGAATGTGCGGAAATCCCTCCATGCATCACAATTGCGGTGAGCCAGGCACGTAGCCACCAGAATCCTCTACTCGATTTTTCCTTATAACCGCGTCTTAGACGGTGTCAAATATTTCCAGGCGCGTCGGGGGCGTCGTGTTCTCGGCTGCGCTCATTTTCGACGCCAATGAGGCGCGAGATAATTGCCTTTTGGAATCGAAGCCCTCCGCCGCACCCGTCTATGATGATTTATTTACATCCGCGTAATTAACTGTCGCACTACGTGACGGGAAGAGCCCCGCGGACGTTTTATCGTCGCGCGCCGAGCCTCTAGCGCAATATTTTATTCGGGAAAAAACGGAAAAGCGCTTATCGCCGCTTCAAAGAAATACGTATACAAACAAACGCCATCTGAATATTCAGTGCTACACTTGGGGACGCGCCTACTGATAATGTCCGCGAAACGGCTTCCGAGTAATTTATAGACTAACTTTTGTTAACGAAGCCAGCAGGCGGGTAAACGAGAATAGTTTTAAAGGCTCCAAGCACCGTCAGACATTTTGGCACAACTAGATACGGTAAATATAAAAAATGCAGTGGAAACATTAATCTACGACGCTTAGAGTCATAAGCAGACTATTCTAAGCCTCAAAGCTGCAGATCAAAGTTTTGGTCTGTGCGTGATACAAATAGCTACCGAAAAGCAGCCCGTAGCGTTCAGATTAACTTGTTACTAGCAGGCATAATGTTAGCCAGGCGGTCCACCCGCACAGTTTATGCTTGGATAAAGTTAACGTTTTCCGTTATTCGACGCCGACTACTTTAGTCGAGTTTCGATTTGTACCAAACTGTTTGTGAAACTTGAATGGGTGATCACGTTTTAATCATAACTATGATAACTTGGTCGGCTCTATCCAGCGCAGATTATTTATTAGTTGGGACGGATTTGATTATTATAAACTTTGCAGTGGGACTATTTGGCGTCTCCCGTTTTGTTTCACTATCATCCAGTCATCAGTAATCTATCTTCAGTATTAGATATATATCTTACGGCCGATTTCAATATTCTATCTATCTGTGGATTTGGTTACTAGCGATAGGCATTTGACATAAGCCCCATACAAAATAGGTCCGTCAAAATTCTATTTCCAGTAAGCAAATGCACAGATAGATAGGATTTGAAACCGGTTGTTAGTTTAGTTGCTAGGAAACTATCGTCACTACTGGTAACAAACCTGTAGTAGTACACTGTATTTCAAAAGTTTTTCAGTAAACGAGAACGCCGCTTGCCCGAATGCGGTGATTAGTAGAGCCGTTCTCCGAATGCTGGAAGCAGCCGCGGCGATGGCCGACGCAGGCAGGGCAGGTGTATCGCAGCGATTAGTGTGACGGATGCCCGTGCCGATACAAATGGCCGCGTCGCCTCAGACGGATGGCCGCACCGCCCGTCCCGGCGCACACATTACGACACATTAATTGCTCTTCGATCACTACTATCTACCCCTATACGCGAGCCCCCATTTGCATAGCTCTCCGACTGGAACGCTGGCGCTATTCTCTACAAACAAATCACTGCATATTTCGTGTTCAAAGGGTAAAAAGGCAAACGTTTGCGATAAACGGAATGGCAATTGGAACGGACCGGTATTACTTATCTGGACAATTTGGCGCATATTCGTGTTAGGCCGCCGGGATTAAAACAAAATCTTTCAATGTGCCCTATTGGTTTCGGGTGAGGCAACACAAGGGTCGGGCGAGCACGGGGTGGGCAATAACCGCCCAAAACTAATAACATTTTTGTGAGATAGTGGAGGAGCAGGCCGAGCGCTTCCCTCGGTGTCCTTTATGGTATAACAATGCTAACATGCACAATAAGGGGTCAGATGGGAGTCGGTTGATGTCTACTTCAGTTCCAGGATATATATTTCTATCGCGAGTGAACACATTTGCTAGGAATTACACCGATTTCGAGTTGGCAACGTCGGCCGATTAAGGCAAAAATGACATCAATGAACAGAAGCGGGCGCTTCTCGTTAAGGCGAGTGCAGCCGAGCGCCGAGTGCTCTCCGCACTGTGACGTGTATAACGAACAGTCCTCGAGCACCGGCGACTGTTTGCCAGTCGGCAGCCGGCACGCCTCGCCGCTCTTATTAAAATACCTCAACATTAAAATCGTCAAGCGTGCGATCAGTCAATTAGGTACATCAACGGTCACTATTGTCACCGAATACGTCGAAATACATCCATTCCAGATTTAATTCAACACAACACTACTATAGTTAATGAACGTAGTGCGTACGTTTATCAAATGACACGAGTAATGGGATGCATGAATGCGTAGCGCGCGGCCGTTAATCGATCAGACGTTCGATTGCGATTGATGTATCGGCGACACGCCGTCGTCGGCGAGACGTGTCCGCTGTACGCACACGCAACGTCTATTTTACTATTGGACACGCGCCTCGGCAAATCGACACTCGAGGAAAACAATGAGATAACGAGCCGATGAATGACATGCTCCCGTCACGAAGCCGCAAGCCACACATGAAAGTCGTGCCAAAAATATTTGTCTAACAGGGACAGACGGGAATAGAACGGCCAGCGTACGTGCCAACTGCGGCCGCTGCGCTCTGGACACCCGGGCCACGTGCCTGGTGCTCAGCTGGAATGCCTCTTCGAAGCTTTAATTACATTCACTCACGTCACTTTATCCTATAAAATTCTTGTGGTCTTCATTTTGATAGAGACATATTATTTTCCACATATGCGACAGCGCGATATTCGTTTAGGAGGTATCCACCAGGTGGGTTCCGGCACCGGATGGAGCATACGATTTTTTTCCTTGAGATGCAAAGTAGGGCGAGGAAAAATTTAATTTGCAAAATTTTGCGGCCGCGATGGGAATTAGGTGAGTAAAGTCAATTCTAAAAGTGAGTGGGATTTGAATTTAAAATGATTTATAGAGGCGCAGGGGAGTGGCTAATGAGGCGTCATGCGAGAGGGGCGCGTGTTTACGGTGTTTTTTCGACAGCGTTGGGCGGCACCGGCGCTCGCATGCCGCTGACGTAACGTACGGTACGCCTACGTGGCCGCCACCTCGGCTATCTATCTAAATATTTTCGGACCAGAGGAAAACAAACGACGTTCTCTGTGTCCTTTCAAATATCGAACTCGGTGTAATTATGGATTTTGTACCGACCCAAGCATAAAATAATCTGCAACGCAAGTTCTAGTTCATCAAATTCGAATTTGAAACCTTAACAGCAATCGAGCAACGCCAATATGAAATGGGAAATCTTCAAAATATAGCTTTTCTGTCCAACTCTACAATACAGATTCGTTTAAAAACAAATCAAATAATCTTCATTGTCTAACTGTCAAAACATTTTTGGAGCAGTTTATGGGCTTCTGTATCTCAAGAGGAAATAACAGAACTCTTATAGGATCACTTCGTTGTGCGTCTGTCATGACCATGACATGACCCCTTTTCTCAGGAACGCGCAGAGATATTAAACTGAAATTTCTTTCACCCATAAAAACATTAACGCGATCAAAAGACATGACCCTCTATGTCGCATATTTTGCGATTTCAGAAAGGAATCAAAACCCATAGGGGTAATTCCCGTTGACATAGAATTATGAAATTCGGCAAGAAGCAGTGTCTCATAGCACACATTAAGGAAAAAATCTGAAAACCATGTATATGTTTTACTAATTTTGAATTAATTAATTAATTTGGTTTTATTACTTTGATTATTTATTATTAGTATTTTTAATTTGACTCGGATTCATTATTGCTCTTGAGTGTAAATTTAGCTAAAAATCACCTGACGGCATTCTACCTAAGTACAAACTTGTGCTAAAACTTAATTAACTCTCGACTGTACAGCGTTACGCCACGCTATGACGGAAACAAAAATTAAGTTACCTCCGTCCACTGCGCAGAAAAAACTCGGTGGCGCGGTCGGCGACTCAAGAATTATTCACTCTAGTGAAGTTCCAGACAAGTTAACATCGTAGCTTAACGCTAAAATATGCATTCGTGCGCGCCTGTCTCGGCCACTTTAGCCGGGCGGGGGCGGCGGCGTACGGTCACTTGTTTGCTCCGGTTCAATATTTCTCGAAAAAATTGCTTCGAAAAACTAATATACAAGTGAAGGGTCTTCCTGAGGGAATCAATGAGATCAAACAGCCTGACCAAACTGTTAAACAATATCTATTATGAGTGGGTGCGAGATCCTAATTAACTTTTTTATCGTGTTACTTATACTGTTGAGTGTTTGGTTCATTTTACAGTTTAATTGCCACATGAAAAAAAGGCCAAGAAAGGACCACAAAACGATGTCATCATCGTTACCTTCTCATTGCAGCACCAAACGATTAATAATTCAAATATAATCTTAGATGCGCTAAAATCATTGGGGAGGTACCTGCTACTTTGTATATACTTTCGTAAGTGCTGTACACGTTGAGTCAATAATTGGGTAGGTGTTAAGGTGGGTCCGGCAGGCGACACGGAGGGCCTCGCGGCGCGGCGAAGGAGCGAGATTAATGCAGCGGAAGCCGGCACGACCTCTCCAGGTGTTTCATTAAATCGCGCGAGCCTCCGCCGGCTCGTAGCTCGTACGGCCATTATGAGCGCTGCCGGCTCGAGGGCCATTCACTTTAAGAACGCCCGCGCCACTTTGTAACGGCCTTAATGAATCTTGTTACTTATAGGCTCGCGTAAATTGCCTGTTTTACTAACGCGCCCTAGGGTGCGAAATCATTAGGTCACTGTACGTTTTCGCGAGGAATTTTCTTAATGTTTTCGTAGCTTTCTGGAGAGGATATTTTCTTCGAATCTTGCAACGAAAAAGCTCTAGTTTATTAAACAATGACCGATGCCATTAAACCTTAGACGATTCTAGTTAATATTTCAAGTATTAACTAAGACCAATTCGATGAAGCTTAGTTTCGAGAGACAGCGATTTAATAAAATTTCAACGAAACTACAACTGCATTTAAATTGTTCACTGACACAATCCTCCACCTTCGTCCCCCAAGCAACCATCGAACACTCCGGCGGTATCATCCGAATACAATTCAGTTTATAATCTCGTCTCGTACACAGCGCATTAATAAGCACTGTTTGCATATGCAGGTAGTCGTGTAAACAGTGGAACACGTTCGCGCGGTTCATGTGCAAATCTAGTGCAATAAGCGTCAAGCGAGCGAGCCGAGCACAGTGAAATGTAAAACGATATGGAGCAGCGTCACCCGGCCGGCGCGGCGCGGAGCCACCGGTCCGGCTAACTAGTTTAGCCAAGCTCCTGCAGTAATTAGTCTAAGCACCAAGACGGAGCGCCCGGAGCGCTGTCACTTCACATCGCGCTCCGCTCACCTCCGCTCTCCTAACGCCCGCCTGCTCATTTGAGCGACGAGTCCTCGTATTAGTCACCTACGACCGTATTAAATACACCATTTTCGACTTTCTACACCAGTTATCTCTTATAGCCGCAGACAACAATAGTCGTATTTGAACAAAGGTTTCTAGGACATTTCCGTAACGGTATTTTCTTAGCTTTTGTGCTGGAGTTAATAGAGAACGTTGAACGATATCGGGTCCTTTCAGCGCCGACTCGCCGGGTAGCGTCTCTGAAAATGACTGGAAACATAGCTCGATTCACATGGTGTTCCCAGGGTTTATCTTCGATTTCAAGTTATTGAATTAGACTCAGTTTCGCATCTACGCCTTTCAGAGCGGGCGACCAGTATACAAAGGCCGAGATTAACGGTGATAACGCCGAACTAACTACAAAATAAAGAGCTTTTAGTAGACACGATAAGGAAACTTTAAGAGTTTTCGGGCGCGGGTCGCACCGATAAATTGGACGGCACTTAATTATGATCTCGGGCGGCATCTTGCACGCGGCTAATGTCCCGGAGTCGTTTAATGCGCGAACTTGTAGTCTCGGCTCCGGCGGGCGTGATAAATCCCCATTTGCGTCCCGCGCCGGCCCGGCCGCCCTATCCACGGCGATACACGGCCGCCTTGCGGCCTGCCGTGACGAAGCGTTACGGTTCACGTAGACAGACACATCCAAATCATTTTAAACACAAATATTCAAATCTTTTTTGAGCGTGACTTTGTTTTTAAACTAGAAAGATGAGTCTTTCAAATACAAGTGCTCATCTTTCGGTGCGTCCGTCAGTCTCTCCGTTTCATTGAAATCTTGGCCCCTGGTTGGACCACCTAAGAGACTACGGGTTTTCAGTAGATGATAGGATGTGTTGTTTATATTTTTTTCTGAATTTCGAGAGAACTCAAATCTAACTAAACTAATATTACGACTGCCTTTTTGTCATCTAAAGCTCCTTTATTTGAATCCACAAGAACAAATTTCTTCATTAAAGTCGCCCGAAGTCTGTAAACACGTCGACATAAATCAATTTCCTAACACAGTCGCGTTACAGCAGTCCGCGGTGATTTATACGGTGACAAAAAAAAAACGTGGGAGGGTTGTTTTCGCGAGCTCTCGGCGAGAATAATATTGTTGCGCGATTATTTGTGTATGGTTCGCACATTAGGAAGAATGGCGGTGAATGTTACTGGTTATACTGCATCGCGTTACGTTAATGTGGCCGAGCCGCCGGGGGCGGAGGGCGCAGTTGGCGCCGCATTATCTAGGTATAATTAAAGCCGGCAAGACGACGGCGAGACGTTACGCCGCTCCTAACGACTTTTATGGCGTATGTAACATTGCCGGCACATAAAATAAATGTGCCGTCTCCAGCACCCCGCCCGATATAGCACAGCATTGCCAGATTAATCGCCGAAATGTTTGCTTGCATGCAATACGCGCGCCATTATAGGCAATCATAGAAGTTGGTATTGTGTAACATACATAACTACGAGTACAATATTTATGTTGTTTTAATGCTTTTGTTCTAAACTTTCACTATACGAACGGGTGATCAAATAGTCTCGAGGTGTTTATGTATTGTTCAAATATTGAAACTGTCTGTTATAAATGAGTAAGCACTCCGAGAAATTTCATAACTCTTGTAAATTTGATTTGCAGTAACAGTTTTTGACTGTCTACATTCACTTGAAGAGTTATATACAGGTCATAGGCGTTACATCTATCACAAAGGTGTTACAACATCAACCAAAATTAAATAACAAGAAGCATAATAGAGTTGTTTGAACTGTTTTTGGATAGTAGGAATAGATGTGGGCATAGGAGATTGTAGTCGAAAAAAGCTTTTGTGTGATGCCAATTTATGACTTGCCGAAAGTTAAGCCGGTGAAAAAGTATCTTTTGGGGGGCTGTCCCAGTTCCTGAGCTCAACAGCGCCACGCCATAACTCAAGCGGCAACGTCGATAAAAAAAACAGTGTCTCCAAGCGTAAGTTTTACTAAACAGACCTAAAGAAAACAATATTTATATAAAGGAAATCATCGTCGCGAGTTTTCCCTTATGTTTTCAGGCCACTGCACGGTGAACGTACGCGTGCAGAAAATAAAATTAAAAGGCAATGAAATCTAGAAATGGGAACGCCATAAAGGTCGAAAAATGTCGAGGATTACGGCACATCGATCCACCAACAAAACAGTTTCCACTAGAAGGGTCTAGCTGCGGTTTGTTACTAAGTTGTGAAATGGTAGTTTTGAACTATTTGCGTATCTTATCTACACACACCACGGTGAAATGAAACGCAATAACCATCTCAATGTTACAGGAAATGTATGAAATCAAGCAATCTGTAGAATTTCTAAATGAATAAATTGAAATTCACATATTTCTATACTATTTCGTAACATCAATAGGAAATGTATTAAAAAGATAATATTTGGCCGAGTAGGTGACGTATAGGCTCCTAAAAACTACAGGCTCGTTTATGGGGAAACCTTTAACAATTTACAAAACATTTCCACAAAGCGTTACGTGTGAAAAAGTGAGTGCCTTTTCATACGTAAAGCAAATGTAGAGATTCTAATGACTAAAAGTTATTATAAAGTCAACGAATGTTTGAATAATGCCAGTGGTTGGTGTTGATTGGTAGAAATCACTCTTCAGATTAAAACAAATATTGTGCATAACTGAAAGAATATTGTTGTATATGGTAACGTCGTGTGCATAAATAGTATCGCATTTTGAAATAGTTATTGTTGGTTAACCGATCACTAACTAAAACAATTGTCACTATTAACTTATCAAGATATTGTAGTACGAATAAATTGCACCAGAAAATGCGTAGAAAAGCGACAAATGCAGTTTTATTGAAACGCTATCGAGACACGACAACGACGTTAAGGTGAGCGGAATTAGGCCCCTGTTGTGTGCCTCGAGTAGAATCGGGAGGCCCGCGAACCCGCGATCGATCCTGCCATATACCAATGTGTTTTTCGTTTCACGAATTTCTCATGTACATTTATCTGACGCTCCTCCGGTGAAGGATAACATCGTGAGGAAACCTGCATTCACCTGCGAAGTAATTCAAAGGTGTATGTGAAGTCAACCAATCCACACTGGGCCAGCGTGGTTTGACTAAGGCCTAATCGCTCTAACATAACTAGTTAGGGTAGGCTCGTACCCCTCGGTGGGGATGTATATGAGCTGTGATGACGATGATGATGATAATAACATAATTTATTTTAAATGTCGTTACTTCCAAAAAACGGGTATGTTTCTTTCGCCCATTCTTCTTATCAGCTAAAAGACGTCCTGAATGGGTGGTTGGTGGTAGATAACAAAAATTGGACGATTTAATAGTCTTCCCTCAAGTCAATTTTTTTTTGATTCAGTTTACATCAGTTGCTTGGTTACTTGGAGTTATTACATATGGAATACGATACAAACTTGGATGTGATCCATGTTGGTCGATGCGAACGGTATACATCTGACCAACACGGGCCACTCCGTGGTGTCTGTTGTGCTCAGCAGGGACGGTTAGAGTCATTCCCTGCTAAGCACATCAGGCACTTAAAATGTTTGCCCTATTGGGCCTTGGGGGCAACCGATTGATCGGTCCCAAATAAAGAACGAGTAATTATAGTAGTATAGTGGAACATTTAGAGCGTAAAACTAATATACTTATGGCCAATATTACCAAACTTAGCTTAGGAAACTCCTAAGACGTATGCTGTCACTTTTTGTCTTTCATGAGAAGAATGTGACAGCATGCCACCTAAGAGTATCCTAAGCTAAGGCAAGGTTGGTGAAATTGACCATTAGACTTTTTTACTATGAAAAAAAAATCTTGTAAATCTGATAAAATAAATAACGCTTCAAATAATACATATTTATTTTTATTAATGGAAACCATGTTTTTTGATACTGCGAGTGAAACCGTGGAATAAAGTTAGTAGAAAAGTTTGAACTATAATGACTATAAACATGTAATACAGCCCCAGGATGGTACCTATCTGCTAAAGTTGATTCATTTAAATGCTGGGTTAAAGTGAAAACTTCTTATTAGGCGTTGATCCCTGAGGTGGGTGCGTCACCAAAAACAGGTTCGGCGACCGCCCTCCAGTCACATTTATTGGCGTAAGCATTCTCATATAGTTTTATGTGTACAATGCTCTTAACACGGGCAGTTTTATTCTGCGATAGCGATACATGTGGGAGAGCCGCGGCCCGCGACCGCCCGTGGGGGCGACTCAAGCCATCATTTAAATCTTTATACATCCACATTAGTTTTATAGGCGACGGGACTTGGGAGTTAGCCGGGTGTTAGCGTCGTCCGAGTGCACTTTTATTGGGGATGAAATAGCATAATTGCCACTCGCCGCCGGCCATGACCGATGTAATACGTACGTGCTTATTGCATATACTTCGAGACAGCGCCAAACTAATGCTTAACATATTTTATCATTGAAAGAAAATGCATTTATCCTTAAACGTAATTTTCATTGAAATATTTAAAGAAACATTGCACGTTAAAACCACATAACATAAATAACAACTTCATTTCCGTAATACTGTACTCTCGTTTCACACAGCGCTCTACAAATAAGCAAAATTTATGCCCCGAACCGCACTATTACAGGCCAATTAGAATTTCGCTTTCCCCCCCGAAGAGAATGGAAAGCTAAGCGCGATGGATGATATCGGGAAGCATAATGAGGTTTTTACATCAGGAATCATGAGCTCGGCGCAAAAAGGGATCCCCTATATAAAAAAGGAAATATTCAAAACAATAACCGCTTTTCATATCTCAATCCCCGAACAGCCATAATCTTGACAAATGACGGTCTTTGGAGTGTAGTCGGCACTACGAGCCACATTGACAAAGCCCCAAATAAACTGACGCGGACACATAAATAAGCATATTCGATGTTTTATTGAGTGGAGGAAATACGGAGGAAATTGTTTCCCGCATCATTACGCCACGCATCAATCAAAGGGCGACCAGTGCCGAGTGCTGGAGAATGTTTGCCGCGGATCGTATACGTCAATGCCGCGGTTCGATTCACCGGACCACGTGCTTCTCGACAACTTCCCAACATGCTTGGGTAACATAAGTACCTAGTCGTTTTTCTACATTACTATCATAAATTACATGCGTTACAGATCAAAAATTTTACATAGGCACCCAAATGTCCAGCCATGTATGAGACTTTCGCAAGCATCGCTGACGTGGTGATCTGGCGAATGTGCAGAGTCACTAACGATTCCGGCTAAGCAGAGCGTGACTGCTTGGCATGTACAAATAAGAATTGTGGCGGCCGTGGTCGGCGTTTGATTTAAATTGTGGAAATTAGGCGCCCGACCGCCGCCGCCGCCACTGCCGGCGCCGGCGCGCTGCGACGGACGGTGGTTTCGTGTCGCGCGAGGCGACTCGGCCGTTTCGCGTGGTCGTAAACGGCAATAAACGTGGAAGGCGTGAGGTCCGCGACTGGTGTGGAATGGGACCGAGTGCACGATATCTGCAATGGGGCGGCGGCGGCGGCGGCAGCGGCTCGGCGCCGGCGGGTCTGGCGACGCGGCGGCGGCGCATACATCAGGCACGCGACTGCCCCCCCCGCCACTCCACACACCCTCCCAACACTATAACCCCTCACCAATTATCATCATTGTGATTCTATTTTTAACCGCACAGATTGCATCGGAATCACCACATCCATTATCATTAAAAATACACGTTTACTATCGGAGCACAAAATAAACGTAATGATGCGCGCGTTATCGAATCCATTTTGGATAAACAACAACAATAAAAAAGTATTTCAGCTCTGGAACCTACTTTGTAGAGGTTCGTAATCATATGGTACTAGCACTACTAGCGCAACGTTATCCACCTAAAGAGTTATACGCACTAAAACACAGACATATTAATTAAATTTCAATGCAAAAACGCTGCTTTTTAGATAATTTACGTTTAAGAGACATTACAACTTACACTTATAAGCTAAAGAACAAATGCTACCTTAAAAGGCTGAACCCACCGAAGAAAAAAGTCATAAACAAGGTTGAATAATATAATATATTGTTAAGTAAGGTAACAACAATATTAATCCAAATGATTTTTTAAAAAAATGACACTATTCCACAAAATACGAGTAACAACAACAACGGATTATTCCCCTTCTTAAAGAAAGTATTTTAAGGTATTCTTGTTTGCTATTTATTCGCGGAAAATCAGCCGTTGTGCATTCGAAAAATATTATACATTTTGTAGATCTTCTTGCATATTAAAAATGTATATATCTCACGATTGCCAATGTAGTTAAAAATTGCATGATTTCTAGTTAATAAGCTAGTCTCCATGATGCTCATAGTGAAATTGAATGGCTGGGAAAGACGAACATAAATAATAATTTTTGGACATTATCCTCTTTACATAATTATGAGTAGCATACAACTAAGGAATCTAGATTCATTGCAAAGATTCACAGAAATGAACCGGATTTTGAAAAAAAAAATGCCCCTCAGCAAGGTGCCAAAGCTAATCGTCGACAAAATCCACAGTTATTAATCACGAATGTACAATGTACACACAGCAACACACTAAGCTTTACATGTTGACCTTGAGACCGCTCTTATGTCGCTCGAATTAGCGGCGGCTTTCGTAATGCAAATATAAAGCTGGACATGTTGCTGACTGTACATACAGTCAAAGAATTTAAATGTTTAGCAGGTTAACGATTATTTGTGTTAAGTCGCATAATACTTACTATTACACGAACTCCCGATATTTTGACAATTTGTTGATCCATCTATAGCGCTCATTATTTTGATAAATCAATAGATCTTTAACCTGCTAAATATTTAAATTCCGTGACTGTATGTACGTACATTATATAATATGTATGGTACGTACGAATACATCTGAAATTAACAATTGTGGATATGCCAACTCATGGTGCAGTATCCTAGGGCAGGGCAGTGCAGTGCAGTCAATAAGATTTAACTAGCTAGCTAGACGATCGACTATCGCGTGTGCATTGCGATTACGCCATTTGTAGTCATGACTCACTGATGCTAATTATGAGACATTATTATCTATTAGTAGCCAGTCTAACGGCGGCGTATAATAAACAAGTCAATGCACGATAGCGCTGTTGTTGACGCTAGGTGAACAAATATGGAAAATTCACAAATTTGCTGTCTCGTGCCCATTATATTTGCATTACCGTTTATCGAGAAATTCTAGTTATCATTATTTAAGAGAGAGATTTAACAAGATCAAACATGGAAAGCTACAGATAAAGTAAGATATTTTTGCGATTATGCGTAACCAATTATGCAAAAAAGGATACTTAAACATATTGAAAGTACTTATAAGTTAAACATACGAATAGTTTCTTGAAATTAAAGATGAGATAAGTTAGCTTTTTGTAAACCTTCTAAAATTTCCAACTTCTTACGCGACGCATGAAAATAAACTAATTAATTTCTTGTCGTTGAACTTAATACATTTCTTTTTATATCGTTATAACAAATTAGCAAAACAGTCACAATACAATTTTATACAAAGCGTGGACATTAATCGATGGATAGCTCAAAATAACTTTACCTCGATGAAAACGTTCGTTAGCGACAGTCCACCCGTTAATAATACCAACATCAGAAGGTTAGGAGAGTATTCCTCGGTCACGTGTCATTGCTTACCTACAAACAACCTAAAGCATAATACTAAGTATAGTATACCAACACCACATCGTTTCACTGGAACGATTTATTCTCAATCTATTATTAACGTCGCGTTTTGAACACAAGTTATGAAATGAATTGGGGATTACTAACAGTTATGTTGAATATAGAAATAAAAATGTCATTATTCATTATCATCATTTCAAAGTTTTCAGACTTCCGCGATTTGTACACATTTTAAGGCCGTGGTCCCGTGACCACGGTCTGATGCAATTCAGCCGAAACGTCGGGTAACAGTAAGTAAATAAAGTTCTTGTTTACCGCGATATAGACCCGATTCTATTGTATTTAAAATCATAATTTCAGCCGAGAGACGCCTACTGTTGGACATAGACCTCCCCCAGTTATCTCCAAACCGATCGGTCCTGCGCCTCCCGCATCCAGCGGTTTCCCGCGACCTTCACCAGATCTTCGCTCCACCTTGTGGAGGGCCTATACCAACGCTGCGTCTCCCGGTACGCGGCCGCCACTCGAGGACCTTTCCGCCCTTACGGCCGTCAGTCCTGCGAGCTATGTGTCCTGCCCACTTCTACTTAAGGTTTCCAATTCTTTGGGCAATGTCGGTGACTAGTTCTTCTACGGATGCGATCGCGTAGAGAAACCCCGAGCACAGTCCTCTTCATTGCCCTTTGAGTGACATTGAGCCTTCTGATGAGACCCATTGTAAACGGCAACGTCTCATTTCCGTACGTCATCACTGGCAACACGCACGAATTGTCTTAAGACACTGCGCTACCTACATTGGCCCAGAATATGCTGCGAACGCTGCCCAGCCGAGTTGGATTCGTCGATTTACCTCTTTCTGGAAGTTGGATTTACCGAGCTGGACTATTTGGCCCAGGTAAACATATTCGTCAACAGCATCTAATATAGAGCCAACCTTCACAGGAGTGGGTACTACATGGGAATTCACTATGATTTTTGTCTTGTCCATGTTCATTTTAAGACCCACTTGTTGGAAAACTCTACAGAGGTCTTCGAGCATTGTGCCCAGATCTTCCACGGTATCACTTTCTTCGCACGGGTTGCTTATGATTTTTTCCGAAAATTTCAACAAAAATTACTTCGTCTATTGATAACCCCATGAAATAAATATTTGTTCAACAAAAAAAGTATTTTTTTGGTGGCAGGGTAGTACCTTGTCTAGAATTGAAATTGAAATCTAAATTAGAAAGAAAGAAAGAAAGAAAAGGGGCCTCTCTATGCTGGAGAGGCGAAAATCCGTTTGTTAGGTCTCGGGTTTATCGTAAACATACAGATAATCAGATGAGACGCAGAAATTTTTTAGCTTAGGAGTTTTATATTACGCAGCAATTACGGTTAGACGGTGAGTTGGGCTTTGTTTTCATAAATCAGTACTTTACAATCTTTTTGAATTACAGGTTTACCCTTTACCCTTTTACAGGTTGCTGCAAAATTCTCGCAACATCCTTGCGCCGTAGACTACTTATACTATATTGTCACTGAAATTATGTTTTTGTGGTAGTGCAGAATCTTGCATTTTATCTTTTGCTGGCGACTTCCCGAGTAAGGCTTCGCGAACCCCTTTATTATGATCACAGCTCATATACGACTATGTCTCCATCGAGGGGCTCGAGCCTACCCTGTTTGAGTCCTGGTCAACCACGTTGGTCTAGTGCATTTCTGAATTTGAATTTCTTCGTAGATGTATGCAGGTTGCCTCACAATGTTTTCCTTTATAAATGTAGTGAATAAGCCGCTATGACTACAAAAGTAGTGTATAGTAAGAGAGGCGGCGGCGAGGAGTCGCGTGTCCTCCACGTTTTCACGTAACGGGCCGTAGCACCACCGGTGCCGCTACGCTGCCGTGCTCTATTATCCTATGCAAATCCGGATTTCCCAAATATCGTGCCACGCCGCGGGCCACCCGCTATCGTATCGTGGCCCTGGCTATTAATAACCGCCGCGTTACAAATACGGCCAGGAGCTGAGCCGTTTAGTCCACAGGCGAAATTCACTTGCCGTATGTCACTGTGTGCCTTGTTTGGCGTCGCGACGCGTCGCTGCCGTCGTCTATTACATATTTTACATAATTGCCCTATCCCTTTCGGGCCGTCGAACTATCTTACGTTAACACTTTAGTGTTTACTAATGTCATTATTCATACGCGGCACTATTTGTAGACTGAATGAGTGTTGTGCAGACCACTCGCACTTCTATCTTCGTTCAGTCGTGTAATGATATAAAATCGATTCAGTAACTTTCATACTTTTGAAACTTGACTAGGATAATCGAAGATCTGGAGTACCTGGTGACCCTGATTAGAAAACACAAGAGCCCAACCAAACTATTAGAGATATCGACATACCGCCTTTACAAAAAAATTTCAACTTGGTGGGCCGCTTCATTTGATGTCAAAAATCGAAGGTCTGAAGTATCTGATGAAGAACCCTCAGCTGGTCTCAGCTGTATTAGAGATATGGTAATACTATTGGTACATAAAAAATCGACTGTCATTGCAAAAATCCAGCTTAGTGGGACACATCTTCTAATTTAATCTAGCCTATGGCGTCCCACTGCTGGGCGAATGCCTCCCCTTCTGCTTTTAATACGCATATAAATAAAATTAAAAGGAAAACTCTGGATAAGACTAGACTGGCTTTTATAAGTATAAACTACTAACAAGTTTACAAGAAGAAATAGTCGAACGATTAACTTTATTCTACTCGAACATTACACAAATTAAACAAATTACACTAAAATATTAAATTTGTAATAATAAAAAAAACTACTCCTAAAAAGAAAAAAACTGTGTCAAATAAGAAAATCTAATAAAATAAATCAATAAGCTTTTCTACAAAAAGAAGTGAAATCCCACCAAAAACATTCTATAAAAACTAGCCAAGTCTCGATGGATCTGCTTGTTTATCTCTAATAAGTAATGAAATCTAGACAAAGTCGTGCCAAGTCTAAGGTTCCTTACTGCGATTTCTTTATTGTTATAGTTAATGTTGTGTGATTTGGCCGTTGACTTGTACCCACTAACGTATAAAGAATGTTCAACGGCCAAGTCACACAACATTAACTATAACAATAAAGAAATCGCAGTAAGGAACCTTATAGACTTGGCACGACTTTGTCTAGATTTCATTACTTTTAAGAGATAAACAAGCAGCTCAATCGAGACTTGGCCAGTTTTTTACAGAATGTTTTTAGTGGGATGTTCTGTTACGCGGTACCAGATCGAAAAATATTGAATATTGATTACGATTGGGTGAATGAAAGAGTGAAATGGTAAAGATAACAATGCGAGGGCTTCGCTTTGACTTAAGTATACTTCAGCACTGATTATCAACTAGGGTCACAGCACAAGGTTTTCGAAGACTTCGAGACGGAGCTACAATTAAACAATTCAAAAAAAACGTTTGTGATTATTTTAATAAGCATTTAAGCGGTTCAGTTTGCACTGCTGACCAGCACCATCGAATGATGCGTCCTATACATTTTTAAGTATATTATCTAATTAAATTTCTATTGGAATCTGACAAAAATAACCGCGAAAAACTAGTATTTTTTGATATTAATTAATGGTATATATGGTGTACACTGCACTACTATAGTTTAAATCTTCACCGTTGATGTTAAGGCGCATAGTGGTCCCAATGACCTTGCGTCGATCGTCCCGCACTGATTACATAGGAGTGAGTGAGTGAGAGCGAGGGGAATATTTAAGCAAACCTTTACGCGTAAGATGAATTATTTCAATAAAAAATTAATAAAGGCGAATAATAAAAATCTAAAAAGACCATCCTCTAGAATATTGTTCACTTTATTTATTGAAATCGAAGGTATATGATTTAACCTAATATTTACGAAGCGATTAGGTTTATAGTTTTAAAATCGAGGCATGTTTGGGTCACATTTTAACCAAGTTTTAATTAATTTATCAAAAAATTAAGAAGACCATCCTCTAATAAATGCGTTGAATAATAACATATCTTTTTTAAAGATTTTTTTATTCAATATTTATGAAGAGAATCAGTTTTTTCTGCAGTGATTTTTTATGATTGACGTTACTATGCGCCTTAAGTTGATGATGTCGAGTCCAGTTCGAGAACAGTCGCGCACAGTTCAAGGAAAAGAAGCGTTTTAAAATTAGTCCAATCATCCAATTAGCCGGCCGGCGCGCTAGTTACAATGTTATTAAGTGAATTAAATTGTTTTTCACGTAATACCGGAGGGGGAACTATTATTACTTCGGCATTAATATTCAAGTAAGTGTTTATCGCGTTAATCTCATAAAACAGGTTAGTCGAGTGAAGGGTGTGTGGATCATCGTGCGAGGTCAAAGGTTTGGGGTCAGGTCGGCGCGGCCGACCGCCGAAAGTATCCCTTGCAATTAGGGCGTATAAAAATTTTGTCTGCCGTTACGATCACGTTGAGAAACATCCATCTATGCCTATTTATTTTTATTCGTCGATCATCCGTCCGTTTAATAATTTATCTGTTGATTAAATGGTTACGTTTTGTTTCCATTTTTTAAAGAGGTTTTCTGTCTGTCGCTGCGATAATGAGGATAAATTTATTATTTTGTCATTCCTTTGTTCTAAGAATTAACTTACACTAAGACTACATAAAATAATTAGATACCTATAGTATAAGAAAGAATGTAAACAAAGAAGACAAGGTTTCGCAAACTTTTATTTCCACTTTGATAGATAGTAAAGGTGTAACTTGACGGATTTCAAACGTCATTGATCAATGTAAAATGTTGTCATTAACCGAACTTTATAATTTGGTAGTACAACAATGCGCTCATAGTTCGGTAATCATCATTATTTAGGATTCTTTGCATGTTAAATATTTATGATTTTAAAAGGACGAAAAATACGAATACCTAATTGGAAAGTCATTGGCATTTTTTTTCACCGACTTCAAAAAAGGAGGAGGTTCTCAATTCAATGCGTATGTTTTTTTTGTGTGTATGTTACGCGATTACGCCGCCAATTGCGGACCAATTTTCAAAATTCTCTTTGTATTTGATAGAGTATATCCCATGGTCACCAAAGTCAGGATCTGATGATGGAATCCCATGAAAATCGAGAAAAACCCTTAAATTTTAAGGTGTGTCCAACGTGTTTGGTGTGTATGTTACGCGATTACTCCTCCAATTGTGGACCGATTTTAAAATGCTGGTATTTAATTAGGGTTTCTTTAACAAAAAAGATTTCAGTCACTAAAAAGTAAAAAATAAAAAATATTTTACAAAAAATAAAAACCAAAAAGTAAAATATCTTTAATTAATTTTTTCACGTTTAATCGTGACCTTTTTTAAAATACTCATTTTATGGTTTGTTTACATTCGTTATACGGCATATTTTATATCGTTTAATAAATTTCGGCCTGTGGTAAAAACAAAATTTGTCGTTATTTCTCGGGGACCTGTACTCGGAGGAAAATGGGGAAATAGGGACATTTAGTTTTCCAGATTTTTCTTGACACATCTCAATAACCAATAAAATTTAAAGCTTCTTATTGTTCTTTTTGTTTTTTCAGTTTAAAACCTACACGATAAAAATAATGCAACCTGAAAGATATAAATTTTCACATCACCTTCAAAACCGTAATTTCAATGCCTATATGCATGCCCTGTTCCGTATCTCGAGATCTCAGCCTTACCTAACATGTGAGCTGATCTGGTCTTAACCCTACTCTGCATCTGCACTACTGTATACTAGATTGACTGAAGAGAGAGTTTACTTCCAAAACCGTAACACAACGTAAGACAATTCACAAACATGAACGAAATGTCGATAATAATCGAGAAATAAACCAAAAGTCAAAGTATCATCTCTTAAAGTGCTCTCAATTGATCATATCTGCAATAAGAGCATGTATCCTTAAATACACAAAACTAAAATGATGAAACTATGAAGTCGGTGACAAATTTTAAGACTTTCTAGGAGATCATCGTTTGGCACCGACTTCAATATAGAAGTGTGATGTTGTCTGTACCTATTCTTATATTATTTTTAACTTTTCAGTGTTTTTGAAGTCGGTTTTTATTTTTTGTAAAATATCTTTTTATTAATTTTTTCACGTTTAATCGTGACCTTTTTTAAAATACTCATTTTATGGTTTGTTTACATTCTTTCTCACTTAAGAGTGACTGTAAAAACTCTTTCCAATGAGTTAATACCACCTGTGCGAATGGATACTTCACGATTGCTATGATACTACTGTAGTATACCGTACAGCGGTTAAAAAACGGCAAAATAATTTAGAAATAATTAATTCAGACTAATGATAAAATAACTTAAGCTGCGTACAGCAGTTTCATCATCCATCAAAGGAATTTTCAAAAGATCAAAGGTTAAACAAACTATGGAACGAAATTTACAAACAGCACCTCCATAATTTGTAACTTTTCAATAATGAATCACCTACTTGTCCAATTTGTGAGTACTTAATAAAACTTAAAAGTTTGAGTGAGGCCGTAAAGAATGTCGTAAACTTTTTAGCGCCAACAACGCCGCGTGCCGTGGAACCGAACGTTTCTAGAACTTTTAAACTTTAAAATTTACCGATCATATAACGGTAGCAATTTATTTTCCGAATCTTATTGTCCGCCGTTTAAATAAGGAACACCTATTATGCAAATACACCGAGAACGGCGTAATTTCAATTTGGAGAACGCGCGTTTTATTACAACACTCCCGTCAATATTCAGAATAAGGACATTTAAAGTTTAATTAAACGAATGAAGGGCTATTAGCTTCAACTCTGGTATTTGTTCGAAATAATTGACCTATTAGTATACATAATTTGATATTATTCGTACTAATATAAAGATATATAATTCTGCATTTCCGTAATGTTACGCAAAGGACATTGCCACACATTGCTCAGCGTCCATACATTGTTCGCACCAATACCAACAGCAGTGAAAAATGGTTTTCGTGTAATTAAACATTAGTAAATACTGTACGTCCAAATCAATTACTACGGACAAGCTTCGAAATCGAATAAATATATATCAACATGAATTAGTTTTGAGGTTAGTTGAAGTAACACTTTATTTCGTTGGAACAATACATATAGTCCATACCTATACAATTATTAAAATAATAATTATTGCAATCAATGAAAGAACGTTACTATAGCTACATAGTAAAGAACAAGAAATCTAGAAATAATAAAGCAAATCAAAAACACAACTAAAGAATTTAATAAAAAACATAATTTATACAAATAAATGTCCATACCTACATAAAATCGAATCAATTCTATTCAATCGAGCAAAGGTAACAATAACCATTCGTATATTTTACTTCATTTAGTTTTGTTTCTGAAAGTACTTTTAAATATTTGTTATGAGTGTTATAAAATATGCATATACCTAATTATGACGCAAATCAAATCTTTGTTGGTCATGGGCCGATTTTTGACATTGTTCTTTTGAAGTAAGATTTGGAACGAAAACTTATAACAATTTTAATTGCGCTAGAGACAATTGGGATGATGACTGTATTCAAATTTTTACATCTCGTCATTAAATATTAAAATACCGTGGAAAAAGATGCAGTCCTGTGAAATTAGAATTAAAATCGGCATAGAAATACATTAGATACAAACATTTTAAGTTGTTAATTTGAAGGCGATTAGACAGAGAGATCCGACATCAACCGTGACGTCATTGTTGAGTACGGCCATATAAACTCCTTGTAAATTGCCGTTTTACTAGAAAGAGATGGAGAAAAATCTTTAATACCTTAAATCTTGGTTGTTTTTTTAGTTATTCGAAAACCGATTTTTTCTTTCTGTTTATTGTATGAATGAGCTTCTATTGAAGCAAAAAAAATTTTTTAGTCATCTAGCCAATTATCATCACGTTTAAGTATCACAAGGTCTAAGAAAATGATCTATTAATTAAAGATTATTTTCTATAAGTAGAAATAATTATTATGATGAAAAAGTATAAATAAAGTTTGAAAAGTACCCGGCTGAATTAGATTACCGGCAAGGTTAAAGCTAACAATAGTGGCTACGTGGATCGAGTTTCCACACGTAGCCAGACCGCCCTTTTAAGTCTAAACTGGACCTAGATGTTTTTTGATCACTCTAAGCAAAACCCCAAGTCAAGAATGCTCCTTGTTTTTATTACAAAGTAAAAAATTAAAAGAGTAAACTGTCTCTCTATAATATACGCTCATAGTTAAATAAAGTTCCCGTCTTCAAACTTAATATAAACGAACGCTAACACACGGAATCGTTTGGCTTTACTTAACTACATCTTACCTGCTCGTACAATTCCAAGTAGTTTGGGCGAAATGTACAACTATTCACAAATTATTCGTGCTTACTGAAGGGCTCGCGACAACGGAATGGCTCGAAGCGACGTCCACCTACCGGTACAATTTAATTAAATATGGCTTCAGATTAACTCTGTAAGGCTTCAAGCAAACTATACCGTTTCTTTTTCCCCCTTAAAAGTATCCATTGCCGTATGTACGCACCTATGACACATACCGAGTATGTGTAGTACATAGATTTATAACCGAGACTTACTCAACGTCGTTGCCCGTTCTGCGTCGATATACACGCATTGCCACCGCACGAAATTTATTTACCTGAAACAAAAACAAAGTACAATTAGGCCATTGTAATTTGTTAACACAAACGTCAATTTAGTCCCGAACAATGTCGGTGATAACAATAATGGCAGAAGTGACGAATCAAAGTTGGCTCGGTGTACACAGTCTTGACTTTGATAATAATGGGTTCGGTCGGAAGGGTGAGCGCGGCGCGGGTGGCGGGGACGCGAGCGATTGTATCGCATGATAAACACCGGCCGCCCGCCGCGCCATCCGCGACTCCCAGCTAATTAAACAACAACGGGAAAATTAATTTGATTGTTTCGGAACTGCGCCTCTTTGTTACGGATCCGCGAGCCGGTTACCTCGGAAAAATGTTTCGAGTGACACCGGCCGATTGCATCGGTAGAGAGATTCACGGCGTCACGGCTTATTTTACGGAGAGTGACGCGACGATGACGGAGGCGCGCGCCGAGCGTGACTGGCAAGTTAACACTGCCGCCGTCGGTGCGTTTGTCAGCGATCGTAAAGACCAAAGTATTTATCCAAGGGTCGATAATGACAAGTGTGCGTCGTATAAGACAACAACTTATAATTTATTTTCAGGAAAAATTAAGTCCATATCAACAATTGGGGGATGAAGACTAATTTTTTAAATGTACGTAATGTAGGTTATTAAAAAATATTTGAAACGTCCTGCCTAAACCGGCAACAACGATCGTAACGCATTTAAGTACTTATCACAGGGTCGATAATGACAAAGGTGTCGTAGGCAAAAAATTACAATTAATTTTTTCAAAGAAAAAATTAAACTTAAGTATATCTACAATAGGGAAAAAGACTGAAATGTAGGTTATTAGGTATTAAACAATATTGGTCATATTTGAAACGTCGCATGATGTCATGTAAATTATCTTTTTTTTTTGAGACCTAGCGAGCCCTCACTCATGCACTTTAATTAAATAGCTTTACCTATCTCTGTATTTTGTTTTTCATTTCGACATAGCAAAAAATGTTTGACAGATATTTTTTTAATATCTGATATTAACCGCCGTCTAATACGTATTTAGAGTGAGATCGAAATTATAAGTACACTTGGTTGAATGTATAAGTTGGTAATGAAATAACAAATAACGCGTGAGTAACAAAGCGGGTGCGGGTGAGTAGTGTTCCGCAAGTGTGTACACTACTCGTAGTCGTACTTGATTATTCTGCAATGTTGGTAAGTGCCTATATGCATGCCCTGTTCCGTATCTCGGAGATCTCAGCCCTAACATGTGAGCTGATCTGGTCTTAACCTTACTCTGCATCTGCACTACTGTATACAAGATTGACTGAAGAGAGTTTACTTCCACAACCGTAACACAACGTGAGACAATTCACAAGTAAACATGAATGAAAATGTCGATAATCGTGAAATAAACTAAAAGTCAAAGTATCATCTCTTAAAGTGCTCTCAATTTATCATATCTGCAATAAGAGCATGTATCCTTAAATACACAAAACTAAAATGATGAAACTAGGATATAAACGTGAAGTACAAACAAAACACAAAACTACATCACATCGCGTTTTCTCGATTTCGCAACGTAAACTTGAAAGTTTCGTTTCGGCGCGCGTCGGGTGTCAATTAAGAGAAGTATTTGCGGCCCGCCCCCGCCCCGACAATAAGCTGTGGAATTGAATTCGGAAAATTAACCATGAATAGATAGATAGGAAGAGGTCGTGGCAAAAACTTCGTCAATACGAGTAGATAGGTGGCCGGCCGGTGCGCGGTGCGAAAATGTGGAATTACACGTGACACACGAAAACACGGAGGCTCGCACAGTATGTGAATTATTTACGCGGCGCCGAGTGCGGGCCCCGGCGCCCCCGGACAGATTGGAGACGACAAACTTTTTGTTTACTCACGAATAAATTGTTTCGATTCCGGCGACGCCGACGGCCGCCTGTATGAGCGTTAACTGAGGGGTTTCGGATTGTTAATTTGGTTTCGTCTTCTCGAGGAAAACCGCGTAACTCGATATTAATAGGAATTCCTCCGTGCAGGTAGGTATCTTCTTCGATTACATTGTAATTTAATTTATACAATGATTTATTTTTATTCAAAATAATTTGGTTAATAAACGTAGACTAAAGGAAAAGTAACTTTATTGCGAGTATTAAGTCAGTAGTAATAAATTTTTACATAATAAACACGGAGTGAGGAAGGAGTATGGCTGACAGCGACATTGGAAAACGCCAAATTATACATTGTTGTTTAGTAATACTGCATAACATTGCAATACACATGCAAGGCCTGCTTGAACATGAGGTAATATTCACTATCTAATCCCAGGAGGGAATATTTTCTTCTGGAACTCGGTGAATAGCTCTTTGAGGAGAATGCATCAAGGGCAACATTTATGGATGAGATTTTTTATTTTTAACTCCAAATTATCGATCATATTACAACAAAACAAAGCTTAATTGCGACGCGATCACAAATCACACACAACCACAAATGACACCTTAAATGACAATGTCAAACTAAAAAAACTATATAAATTGTCCTCATATATATTTCTGTTATTGTCAAATGATGTTTAAATCCTTCACCGACTTATTCTTATTACTTTTAAATTGCAAGGGTTGCCATAACATAAGCGTTAATCCAAGAGTAAAGAATGCTTTGTTATTCTGAGCTTACTCTATGTTTGTAATGTCATTAACACAAAGCTACTCCTAGATTAAATTGGGATCAACTACTCCAAGTCTAAGTTCGGATTAAGGCGGGAATAGGCTATTTTTATTAAATAAGACTGACAATGTTGAGGACAAAGTAGTGCCTGAGTTTATCTATTGCACAGGATTTGTGACAAAGTGAATTTTCATTGAAATTATGGTTTAGAAGGTGATGTGAAAATTTATATTTTTCAGGTTGCATTGTTTTTATCGTGTAAGTTTTAAACTGAAAAAACAAACAGAACAATAAGAAGCTTCAAATTTTACTGGTTATTGAGATGTGTCGAGAAAATCAAGAAAAATAAATGTCCCTATTTCCCCACTCTCCTCAGAGTACAGGTTCCCGAGAAATAACGACAAATTTTGTTTTTACCACAGGCCGAAATTTATTAAACGATATAAAATGTGCCTTAAAACGATATAAATGCCGAAATTTATAAAACGTCGAAGTGAACAAAAACCGAAAATGTTAATGCCGGAACTAGAGCCAAAGTGGCCAACCTGTCGAAGTTTAATTTAGAATTTGGAAAAGTTAAAAAAATATGAATTTACCTAAATCGATCGATTTATTACAAAATAGTACGAGATATAAATAAAAAAGGTGAATGGACAAATAATAAAAAAGAACTTCCTTCCTTCGTCTCGTGACGACGGCGCTGACGATGCAGTGGAATGTACCTCGGAAGTGCCTCGGGTTTAGTCTTTGGTGCACAACCGAACCGGAAAATATTTTCGGTGCCACAAAATCTCAGGGCTAGCGGCTAGCGAGCAAAATTATTATGGGGTAGCCGGAAGACTGGAATAAAATAGCTCCAGTAAATAAATTGGAATAAAAACACACCAATAATAGCCGGAAACTAAACCACATTTAAAAGAAGATAACTTTACTTCATACGTCAAATAAAATGATTTTAGCACGCAGTTTCGCAGCTGATGATAGTATAGGAGATGGGAATATTTAAAATCGCTACTTATATTATACATTTAAACTCGAAATCTTTATTCAAATAAGACCTTTGTTGGCACTTATTGATGTCAAATAAAACATAAAATCAACCAAGAATCTAATTAACCAAGATATTTATCGAATAATTATTTAATCTTTGTATGTACGCATACCTTAACTATTAATAAGATGTAAGTATGCAAAAACAACTGAAATTAAAAAAGTTGACTCTACACTGTTCGGAAATTGGGAGAGCCTTCTCAAGAGGAATATGCAAAAAAACTCGGAAGGTGTAATATTTTGTCTCCTCCATTGAATTGCCAATATAACAATAAATGTAGGATTTAACAAACATTTCATTTTATAAACTAACCGTCTGGCGAATAATGCGGAAGTAGCCGTCCGACTGCCTGTTACACTTTCGCGTTTAAATCGCTGAACCGATTTGGCTTTTGGCTTTTTAACCTATATCTTAATGAGTTCTCTTAGGAACAGGTGATATAAGCGAACTTCTATGTGGATTCCGCGCAGGCGAAGTCGCGGGCAATTGCTAGTATAATAATTTGATTTATGAATCCAATGCAATAATTTCAAAGTTGATTACGACGTGAATAAGCCAGCAGTATTTAGTGAACAACATGAGACCAGCGACCAGCCGACATTAACAGGCAGAAAATAATAGGATTCATTAATGAAACCAATTTAAATTCCATTTAACATTTTGTATCAATTACCGCGAAGGGAAGGATGTTTTGGAGGGACCCAGATTGTTCTTTTACAAAACAACTTGAAATTTTCCAAACTCAAAATGAAAAGTTGCGAGCGCTTTCGCGGTACATCAGCGCGAAGGGTCGAAAAGGGATATGGGGACTCATTATAGGATACGCGGTTCATCTCATCCGGGTGGGACAAAAACGGCCCGCGCCGCCGTCCGTTACGGTTTGGACGGCAATTAAATAAGGGAACGGCCGGCGCCGGCGACCGCTCATCGGCGAGCGCTGAGCATGTGAACAATACAGCGACCATCTAACTAATTACTTTGCGCTTGGCTGCGATGTCACTCCGGCAATCTACTTGCGGTTTTTATCCACCACTATCTGTGTATCGCTGGGTTGCCGTGAACGTTAGTGATATTTTAATAACACCGCGTTAAGCTTGTAGGAATAATAAATAAGAATAAAATTAATTTATTTCAGGTAATATACGCCCATAATAATAGTCTCAATTTAAATAACATTTAAATAAAATAAAATAAAATTTTGAGAATAATACATTTTCTAATTCTAGATAATCAAATTAAAAAAAAAACTAATAAAACCATAAAATAATAATAATAATAAAAAATCAAATTAATTTAAATTTAAAATACAATTTAGATGTCAAATAAAAATAACAACAATACATTTAAAAATGGTAATTAAAATAATGTTACATAAGTAATAAAAATAATAGCAATTAAATAATGTCCAATAAATAAAATTAAACTTTAAGATCTCAGCTCCTGGTATTACCGTCACAACCGGCACCATATACATGTTGATTGCAACAGTGCCGAATGTAAGGGCCATATAATTTCTAAAAAGAAAATAGAGACACATCAGAAAAGATAAATATACATATTGTAAAAATAATCTCGTCAAACATTATGATTCGTCATTGTCAAAGTAGAGAGATAAGGTTAAGATAACGTCATACAGCCTACGTTTTCACAAAATGCTATCGTCAGACTTTTAGGTCAGAATTGCATTGCAATTGTGAATTTCGAATCTCTCCGTCATTAAGTCATTAAACCTAGGAGAGGTGGTTTAACACAATCGGAATCAAATTAAGTTCATTCATCTGCGGTGGGCGAGCGGAGCGGCGGCGGCGGCGGGCGGCGTGTTGAATCAGCTGCTCGCCCGCCCCAAGGCTACGCGCAAAGAATCACGAATGAACAGATAAATCCCCTATGATAACCAAAATTGGATTATAAAACAAATTGCGGCTTATTGTTTTGTGAACGTTGCACCTCTGGCAATATTTTCAAGTGTAATTTAATTTTCAAGTCTTATTTAATTTTGATTTCAAAGTAGGTACATAGCTGTTTGCAAACAATTATCTTTAGAATTTCTTAGGGAGCAAATGCGATTTTCGCCAAGTCTGCTACTACATTTTTATAATATCTAATCCGGTTGCTCCCGGAAAATGGTAAAGAAAAATGTGTGGAAGAGCAAAAGAGCGATTGCAATCGTACGTGCCACAGTGGATTCCCCCGAGAGTGGAGAGCGGGCGCGAGGCGAGGCGAGCGAGAGAGTGCTCATTAACCGGTTCGGAGCGACGATCGAGCCGCGACAAATGAACCCGAAGCGCGACCGATTATTCCGTCGTATGCATCCCGAGACTTACAGACACCACTCGAACGGCTATTGTAATGCAAACCAACACTGGAAGTTAGTTCAGAGATAAGTTAAATCGAATCTGCAACGCGCCTTCAAAGTAGATTGGACATGTGAAAATTGCGAGCTTTAACGTAGTGTGGTTTTAATGGTTGAAATTACGGCCGGGATTATGATGCATGCGGGCGGTCCTAGCTTGAACACGTCGGTTTGGAGCCCGAGAGCCGCATCAGATTGAGAGCCCCGACCGGAGTTATAAGCTAAGCGCTGCGAAGTTTCACGTCCAGAATGGATGGTCGAATTAATTGAAATATAGCGTCGCGCCGGTGTGCGGTCGTGCGGCGGCGGATTGGGGATTAAAGTTGCAGCGTCGGGCGGGCGGGCGGCGCAGGTGCGCGGGGCTGCACTGCGGCCGCGCCATCGCATCGCCATCGGCTTGCCGTGCACGAACTCGAACCGTTGAAAAATTGCGCTGAACGTCTTTCGGAGCCGCCCCCGCATCGCCGCGGGCCTGAGCCACATACAAATCAGTTGATGCTGTCCGCGATGCGCTCCGGATGCCGACGCCCACTGTCTTGCATCGTTGCGTTTCGCTGAACTGAGCATTCCATTTTTATTTGGCCATCGCGCCCGTCCTTGCACAGTCGCTTCGATTTTACTCTTTGATACTGCCTACGACTATTTTACATAATATAATCCTTTCTATTCACATAAACGAAGTAAACATATAATAAAAAGTAGCATTTCTTCACAATAAACTATATCCTGTAGCTATTTGTATCACAAGAGTTATAGGTGCGTTTAATATCGGAAATGATATTACGAAGTCGAGGACTGTAACAGCGAGAGCGGAACAAAATATTGCTGCAGAGCTAAGCGCAACTTTAGCAATGACTCGGCGATTCCGCGACGTTGCAAAGCATCGACTATCTGTTCGAAATATCAAAATAAGATTACTCCATTTCGTGCCTGTTTCCGACAAATAACAGTGGATTTATTGGATGAAATCTTTTAACAGGCTTAACTTTTTTATCGCTCGTTATTGACAATGAAATCCTGCGATACGTTTCCAAAAGTGTGTGAGTTTTCACAACAACATTATTAACATTATATAAAGAACTGACTTGCTAAAGTAAAAAGGAGTTTTACGACAACGGCCACAATGAAAACACGCTAGTAGGTATACTACAAATGGAAATATTGTTCCGAAATCTGTAAATGGAGTTATCAAGTGGACGGTATACTTTATTAAGGGCCGGCAAAGTGGAAGGACGGCTCGGTCGACCTTCATAAAACAAACTTTATGACAAACAATAACATTTATTACATAGTTGGGTATTAATGCGTACTCCATTAACAGCTGCCGCCGTCTAGGCGCCGCCGTGCATTGTTGGTGGAGCGGAGCGCAAACATCTTTTCAGGTTTATAACTCAGCCGTCGTCGGTTCAGCGTCGGCTTATGGACGAGTATAATCCTAATCTAGTGCACCATTACATCGCCCCGCCTTTGTTACCGGCTCGGAACGGCCAACACTGTCGCGATGCATTGAACTCGTAAATATTACAAGTCGTTTATTAAACCTAAATCCGTCGTCGAGTTACGGGCTGAGATGCCGTGATACGATACCATATGGCGGTCTCATATAATAAATAAAGGATACAATTTATCTGGCCTTAGGTACTCGTCTGTGGCAGACGGTGGGCGACGTTCAAATGGCCAATTGTTTTAGTTTTCAGTATGTTGAAGTCGAAACGTGTAGCAAAAATTTCAGCAATGATTTATTATAACAATAGCCACGAGATGAATAACTATGAGCATTGTGTATTATGTTACCCTTCGAATAAACTGTAATGAGTTCGTAATTTTTATACTGGCTGATTTAGGATCCTTTTTTTATTCGGCTTTTTAAGATTTTGTGATCTTACTAGTCCTTGTCACTGTTCTAATACGAATATTTATCCAACATGATTACCTATTGCATAAATAAATACGATATGACGGAACATTTGCGAATATAATAGTCTGAGTTAATTAAGAAGTTTTTATAGGTTTCAACTTATTAAGTGAAAAAAAAAATACATATAATTCAAATATCGCTTTCCTTTTTTTCAGCCGTATTTCCTGTCGTTTGCTTTATTTTCAGAATCAACTTACACCGTATCTCCATTCTCCACCAAAGCTCATTTGTTCATTCATTCTGACGGCTGGCATTCCTCCTTATTTAATGCACATAAACATAACTTCAAAAAATCACCATAATCTCTGAAGGTTTTTCTGAAAATAGTTGTTTAAAATGTGTGTACTTCGATTTATAAGTAATTAAACAAAAACTGATTTTTATCCACATCAATAAAAATGTATTTCACGCTGATTTCATGCAGCTCCATCGTAAGTGATCGTTTTTTTAATTGTTGACTTGCACCAATGGATTGCTAATTTAAAAGAAAAAGAAATAAAACCATAAACATCAAACTTTATTTAAGCATCTGTAGGACATAAACCGTTTCAATTCACACAAGCGTCGCTGTTCTGAGCAGAGCACATGTGTGTATCGCGACGGTTTTTTTTGTACCACGTTAAGTGTATTTTTAGGGTTCTGTACTTCAAAAGGAAAAAAAAAACGGAACCCTTATAGGATCAGTTCGTTGTCCGTCTGTCCGTCTGACTGTCGAGACCCTTTTTTCGAGAACGCGTAGATATATCAAACTGAAATGTATATCAAATATTCGGGTCTACGGTGTCTTTCAGCTGTGAAAAAATCATACTTGTAATCCAACGTGATCAAAAGATCATTACGTTTTATGTCGTTAATTTCCACAAATTTTGCGATTTCACAAAGGAATTTAACACCTATTATAGGGTTCTCCCTGTTGCCCTAGAATCATGCAATTTGGCAAGAAGCAAGGAAAAAAAAACAAAAACCATAAAAATATAAGTCCATACTTTGCTCATCGAACTCATATACTCAGATAAGTTTTTACGGAATTCACGGTGCGCGAGTCCATCTCGCACTTGACCGGTTTTTTTATATTGTAATACAGTCACAACGGCCCGAACGCGAGGAGCCGCCGTATAAACCCTGGAGGACATGTGTCAGCCGGCGACGTGAGCAGGGCCTGTTTTTACGGCGTCCAGAGGGACCGACGACACAGGCCGCAGCCAAACTAATTCAATAAAGAAATAGCACAGTCCTAATGGAACGGCCCACTAATTGCGGTGGTGTTTTTTTACAATTAACTAGGCCACAGGTGACGACCTTAAAACGGGATATTTGTTGCGATAAATTAGGTAGCAACTCTCGCTTCCAATTGTCTTGCAAGTAAAATGCATACGCTTATATATAAGTATCACGAAAAAGCAATGAATAATTTTGTGTTATTTAAATTTCTGTCCAACGAACTAACTAGGTTGTGATTTGAATACTTGTTTTTCTTACAAGTGGCATAAAATAAATAATAAAGCCGCATGTTTATTTTAAATTTTAGATTGTATTACACAATCCACCAACGAACATCGAGTTTCTTACTAAACAGTCAAAAGAATAACAGCTGTGTTGTTGTCTTATAAGTATTTGATGCGAATTGGTCGAGTAATTTAAATAAAAAGTGTAGGCGCCCGCCGTGTCCCGTCCAAACATTGCTATTGCGAAACCAATTGAATTTCATGATCGCAGATGTCAACAACTTCAGAACAAAAACGTGTGTACGTTTTTATTGGGGTTCTTGAGTCAGCAGGCCTAATATGGATCTTTCATCGTGACATGGTATAAAATTTGAGAAAAAGAAGTCATGAAATGCTCTTTTCGTATTACCGATCTCCAATGATATCATCACTTTGGCATAATTTCAATGTTGTCATCATGATATAATGAACGAATGATCAAAAATCTGACCTGCAATGCAATTACTATGCAATTACCTATCGACTATATTTTCTTGCATTTTTAAAGCAGTCGCCGTGCACGTGTAGATTTCCTGGGAAACCTCGCCTTAAAGGTTTGCGCACACCGACACAGATGCACTGAAAGTCCACGTTCAATTGAAAGTCATCTTTAACTGCTTTAGAAATGGTTAAAAAAAAATTATACAACCAAAAGTTAAGTACAGTACAGTTATGGTCAATTTCAACAGCACGCGAAATAACTGAAGTCGACTTTCATATTAATGAATAATAATACATTAGTCCTTCGCGTCGCGTATTATTCTTAAGAGTAAGGGCTCATGTACACTATGTTTGTTTTAGGCGCTCTTTCAAACAATACCGTAAAACCAGTTGCGAAGTGTAACCTATGTACATATGCATACTCATGTAAATTTACAGATGTATGACAACTTTTTCATGAGATGACGCCGCGCATCCTCTACCGGAAAACACGCTACTGAGGCGCAGTTATATACATACATCAACATTATAGTCGCGTCGCGCTTTGGCAGAGCGTTCTGTAGGTCACAGAGCACAAGTTTCAATATGCCAGGAGAAATACTACCTTACGTTTTTTGTGTTTGTATCGATGCAATCTCGTTGCTTACTTATTGCAAATGAAGGAAAAACTCGCGTTAAAAACGCGGGTGTGCATGAGCCTTAAGACTTTGTTGAGGTTGTTAGCGGGTATCGCCCTCTGGGGTGCAGTTTGCGCGCGCGCCGACGACGACGTCCCGTCACGGTCCAACCGCCGAAATTAACGTTCACCGCTCCAGTTACCTCGTTCAATACGACCTTCGCAAGAGCAACTTGACACCCGGCTGCACATCTGCATTTTGCAACTACGCTTCTCACTTTTTGTGGAAAAACGAAATGACTGCACCACCATTACGGTGATAGTCAATTAGATATTATTGCATAATCACAACAAAGACTTACAAGACAAGATTGGTATATAAATTATATTGTGCCATACAATGCACCTTTAGTTTAAAACAATCTCATCGTTATATTTTATCAAGAAGCAAGATTGTTGTGTAATGTTAATTAAAATGCATTCTCCTTTTTTCTAACAATATTTCATGCAGGCTTTATTATTATGTTAAAAAAGAAACAAACTTGATGTTTCTTGATAAGCGCCATTTGAAACTATTGCACATCAACTTGGCTTGTTTTAATTGTACCCATTTTTAATTTAGGGTGTCGACGAACAAAGTAATGTTCAAAACTAACAAACAATATCATTGTTGTAGTCACATAATAAAAGAAAACAAACATAAAAAGGTAATAACAGATAACATGAATTTGGTTAAGGCTAAGGCTAAGCTATACCTGAACTAGTAAGTGAAGCAAGCTCCCTGAGTAGTGTCAAAATTATCCCAAATGTCACGTTGAGTGCCAAGTACCAACCAACGGAAGATATTGCTCAGTCGGCAACGAGAGTTCGCAACCATTGCCGACTGACTGTACGTACGTACGTTAGTAGTCGAGTCGTCGATGACGCTCATTTGCGTATCTAAGTGGTCCCGCGGAGGCCATTAGCCGACGATCGACGGCGCTATTACTCGCGCGACGCGATATGATAAGGGCCGCCGCACAACCGGCCGGCAACGGGGCCTAACGACGTGCGGTGCGAGTGGACACAAACTGGGGTCAGATTCACCTTATGACACGCGGTACGAGTGGACAGGGGCACAAACTGGAGGCTGACTCACCTAACGACATGCGGTCCGAGTGGACATAAAAAAGCTGACGAATCACCCAACTACACGCAGCGCGAATGGGCACAAACTGATATCTGATACTTCACCTGACTACCTACATGCGGTACGAGTGGACGCAAACTAAGGGCCGATTTACCGAACGACATGTAGTGCAACTGAACACATAACTGATGGCTGATTCACCTAATGACATACGGCGCAAATGGACACATACTGTTAACCATTTCGACAAACCACAACTGAATCAAAACGGTTGCGTTCGAGTAATCCGAATGCCACATTATTAAGACATCGATGATTTGAAAGACAGTTTAATCATTGTCGAGATCATTATCATCATGTGTGACTATTTGTCAAAGGTACGTCAACAACTTCCAGTATAGTCTCGTTTATAATTTCTAAGTTTAGGGTCTTGTCGATTGAAAGTAAACCTCTTTTGATGGTTTGACAGGAGGTTCACTTTCAACCAACAAAACATATTAAACACATACATTATAATACTAATAAACGTGATCATAACGTTTGCTTGGTATTTATTAGTTAAATTTTAAAGGAAATGCTTAAGTGGTCATGCACTGAATGCACAATTATTTGAACAAGGTTAATGAATTTTACGTGTAATAAATTTACGTTTATGATTCATTACATATGCAGTGACTACGAAATATCAATAAAAGACGTTACACTTAAATCACCATGATTTAGTGCGAGCAGAGTAACATATTTTTTTTACTATTTGACAAACCTATATCTCTATACAAAATGATAATATTCTAATACTCGTATCATAAACAGGAAAGATTTGATTGTTTGTTTACTTCGAAACTACTGAACCGATTTTGATGAAAGTTGGTATAGGGATAGTTCATAGGATAATTTTCCTACGAAAAACATCTGACGGGAAAAGTTTTCCTACGGGAAAAGTTAGTTATTATAATGCAAACAAAGTTGCATACGGTCAGCTAGTCACAAATAAATACGATAAGCAATTTGAAAAAAGGAGTCGATTCTCAATAAACAATACAAACTATATTTGAGAAGAAAGATTAAAAGGTTGATTAATCTAAAATGAAACGAAAAGGTCTAATCCTTCCACTTAGGTATGAACGAAACTAACTATAACTACGAAAAGTTTTAAGGAGGAATAGATGATAATCCACTACGCAAAAAATATTGGTAGATTGTTAAGGAATCAGATTAATACAAAGAGTTTACTTATCCCGAAATTCTTACAGGATCAGTACCTGCTGCGTGCGCAATTAGTATATCTAAAGTCACCACATTAGATAATCAAAACTCCACAGTTCATTCCGGATTTATGAAGAAAATTCTTGTTTTTTATAAACTAATAATATCATATTAACGTCATGTATCGTTGATGTGAGTGGTCGAAAGGTTGAAACAGACTTTACTTTTTACTCTTTATTGAATTATTATACAAAATTCTCAGTTTTTTTTTACCGGATTCCGGAGCAAGACATAGAACGTAGGGCAAGTCTATGGATCCATACATCTTTGCCAAACTTTAAACAGACTTAAATTTTTATTCTTTCTTGATGAATTGTAGAAATTGGGCGGCTAAGTTTTTTTTACCGCATCCTGGGTTTGCGAATTATACAGATGTATGGTAACCCTAAGTATATCCATACAACTTCGCCTAACCTACGACACACGCCCACGACCGGCCGGTCATAGTAGTGGCTGTAAGTGATTTCGTAACTGGTCTCGAAGCGCCATTTCCCGTGGAGTTTCGTCATATATTTTAACGAGATTGGCGGCAGTCCTGACAGCACGCTCAACTTGCGGCGAAAACTCTCCGACACAAGTTTATTAAATTATTACAGGATATCGATTTAATATTAAAACCGAGCTCATTACCCACTCTGGAGTTTCCAGGAACATTCGGCTCTGTTAATGTAGAGAAGTAGAAGTCTATGGTTGCCAGTATATTTTTTTCATTTTTTTATTTATTAGATATATGAAGTAGTTTCCTTATTCACTATCCAATTCCGACAAAGTTGAATAACATAATTGGCTGTCGCAGAAATATTAGTCATCATCGTCATAAACAGACGATGAAAACAATGTGACTACTATAACAAAACCCACATTCTTTCTTAGTTAAAGGAAATGGTGTCATCATTAAAGGAAAGTTTTTTGAGTGACATATCATGTCCTATGTATGTTATTACAGTCTTTTCTCCATATAAACGGAAAATTGTTTACATGGTTATATCAGTTTTAGTAACAATTGTACAACTACCATTGTTACTATAACCATGTATATATTGGCGCATGGTATAGCTCTATAAACATGTATATATTTTATTCAACAATTACACACAATAAAATGATTACTATAGTTATGACAACAATAGAAAGTATAAATTCATTCCGTCACGCACAATCTAGATAGTTAATTAATCTTCACCATAGTGTTATTGCGACAATATTCCTCTAGTCGTCACTGTCCACTCCAACAGCTCGTCGGGCGAAACTAACTCGTTACTTTGTAACTAATGAACACTAAAGCTGACCCCAATTAATTGCAAAAGTGTTACGCGCGAGCTTTATAGCCGTGCCGGGCTCACGTAAATCACGACTTCAAAATATTAACTAATTTCTATTTCGTCACCCCTATAGTATACAAATACTATTTCTAAATAGGTATGTTTCTTTTACGAATTACTTCATTAAGAAAAAAGAACAGAATAAAAACTTGTACCAACTTTATTCGCGATAAAACGAATAAATCTTATGTAAGTGCTAGTTCCTTTAATTCGAGCTAATGGCATCACTCAAGCACTTTAGCAACTCTGCAGTACGAACACTCACGTGCTTGGAGTAATTAACGAGAACTCAGGTGGTTCTAATTTTGAAAATATTATTATAAGTTTAAAATAATTAAAAGCCACTTTAGTATGACATTATTCAATGCTGTGTAGTAACTTTACAGAAGGTAAAATAGCCAAAACACGCCTCGTGGAGATATTTTGAAGCAAGGCTGAAGGGTAAACATGTGAAAAAGTATAAAAATTTAATTTGATTATTTAAACAACAAGAATTCACTTATGAAAAGAATCGTAGGTATAACAGCTAGTATTTCAACATGCTGTAACTGCTGTAAGATACAATTCGCAGTCTAGACACTTCATTTGAGATTTGTGTGAATATGAGAAAGTGTCATCATCATCATCATCATTTCAACCAAGAGACGCCCACTGTGTCAACAGTTGACAACAGGTAGGCCCACAGAACACAGAAAGAGGTTAGAAGGGCTATGTGGGCGGGGCACGCGTAGCTACAACTATGACTAAATGCTCATACTTGTGGCCCCGCAACGCGAACGCGTTGTTTAATCACTGACGGACAACTACAGTGAGTGTATCGTGAAGCGCGGCGCTATAAATATAAAAAAATGCCTTCTTGTGCTATAATTACTTGTAAAAAAAGGAATTCAGGTGTCAAGTGTAGCTAAAGAAGGAATTTATTTTCATCGGTAAGTAGTAAATTAATCATAATGACCATATTCCATAGATCATAATGTCAAAATCCACCAAAACTGATCATAACGATAAGTTACATAATATTTTTCTAAAAAATATACATTACCGGCAATGTACGCCCGCGATTCTTGCCATATTACTTAGAGCGCGTAATGTAGTACACTGCTTTCGGTAGTGACGCATTTGGCTTAATGAGCATTAACGCAGTAGTCGCAGTACAAGGGATAGTGCCGTGCTAATCAAAAAACGCACGCATTACATTTTATCGATAAATGTATATTTTAAAATATTTGTATAAAGTAAAAATAACATATTATTTGTCACTTAAAATGCCATAATAATAATTATTACTTATCGATAATACAGAATGTTTGGCGAAGCTAACACCTACCCTTTCTAACATCCTATTCATATAAGTACGGCGATGTAATCAAAGATTAAAATTGTAAAATTAATTTCAATTTTCACGATACAATTAGTTCGATTAGTGAAAAAATTATGGGCAAATTCTAAACTAATTTTACAACTTAGAATTTTTAATATCACCATAATATTTATATAATATTTTAGCATAGGTAGGTGGCCATGCAAGACATGAAGATTTGAGTACTTTAAAAAACACAAATTTACAGGTAAATATTTACTTTACAAATATTTACTTCTCCATCCAACTAAAATATTCTAACAACTAAACTACCGCACGTCCGTTTGTCAGATTATCCATTCTAGTTTATGCTTTCAGACCGGTGCATTATAGTATTATAGTTTTTCTTTTATTTTACGTCTAACCTACAACTAAAAAGCTTTAATTTTGTTACATAGAAACAAATATTACTTGAATATTATTAATTATAAACGTACAATGAAAGTAATAATTATTTTTTGGTTTTCTAAATATTTCAAATGGTTAAATTGCTGGCAATATTTAATATCGATAGCTATTAATCGATGTCAATCACTAAAATAATGTTATTTGTACACGCGGCTCTGGACGTCAGTGAATTTCTATGAATGAGGAGCCCAGTGAGTGTTGTGATTGGTTCAGCCCGATTTCGCGCGACTTTGCATGGGCGGTGCAAGGAAAAGAAGTGGGAGCAAAACTGGCGACAGCGGTTCCCGTACAAACGGTGCATGATTGCCTTTCTAACCTCTTTCTGTGTTCTGTGGGTAGGCCTCACCAAATTGAGAAAAAGTGTATAATCTAATTATTATTTAAACATCCTATTAAAGCTTATATTACCCTACAGAAAGTCGGATGTTTCATAAAGTGATTTGAAAAGATAAAGTTCCGGTGACATGAAACAGACAATGTAGTGGAATTAACGTATTTTACTTAGAAGTTAAAACAAAATTTGTAAACTACTAGCTGCCCGCCCCGGTCTCGCACGGGTACCTATCTAAAAAGGAAAATTTTCGAGACTTTTTGACAATAAAACAATATAAGAAACTGGACAATTGAATAATAATAAATACTTTATTGCACACAAAAATATACAAACAGAAATTTTATAAATCAGCACAAATGTCGAACACAGGCGGCCTTATTGCTAAAAAGCAATCTCTTCCAGGCAACCTTGGGCCAGGGAAATACAAAAAACGAATTCAAATCGGAAATGGGTGCAGAAGTAGCTAAATATGGACAATGAAGGAGTGATTTAGCTAAAGATTTAAGGATAGGAAGTGGATTGAATGGCAATCTGCCAAATTTGTCGGTTACTTACTTTTTTTAAATCCATTTTTTTTATATTTTCGTACATTTTTCAAACATTTTCTTTTATACAAACCTCATTCCAATAATAACGAATACAACAAAAAAAAAGAATTAACCAATTTGGTGCGGTCATTCTCAAGTTATGAGCGTACATACATTTCAGTAATTCATTTTTATTTATATAGAAGAAGAAGAAGAAGAAGATAGAAGATATTTGACAATAAAAGTTGCTTGAGTGCAGTGTCAGAGCACGACCTAAGACCAACTGTGTGGGTGGTTTTTGACTTTATTTGACGAGCCCGCGCCTAGTTCTGTGGCTTCTCAGACGTTAAGGGGGCAAAGTCAGACCACTAGGCGCCGCCATTCGTTTTTTATTAATTATGATAAATTAAAGACGTTTCTACAAAAAATTACACGGATGAGCACTCAAAATAGATATTTCAGATTTATATTTACGTATATATATTGTACACATTAACCCATTGAATGTATAGAATAGCCGAAATCATTATTATATTGCTTAAAATGGCCACTTTTAGCAATAATTCTGATTATGATTATTAAAAGTATAGAACATTTAATCTATGCCTGAATAGCTCCCAAAAATCTGAAATATCTATATTGAGTGCCCAACTGTGCGATGTTTCAAGAAATGCCTTTAATTTATCATAATTTATTAAAAAAAAACTAATGGCGGCGCTAGTGGACTGACTGTGCCCCCTTAAGACAGATAGCGAGGTGACCTACGACGTCCAGGACAGGATGTACACATTATTCACAGGGGTCTCGTGCCGGACTCGCTCATTACAATACGGCCAGCGGCGAGGGCGCCGGCTCGGCGGCTAACTTCTGCGATTGCAAAATACACTACCGATTAAAATTTCATCCCTCTCTTTGTTCTGGACAGAGATAGCAGATCGATGCCGCTAATGCCCCAGCACGCTCGCCGACGACGACGAGACGCTCCAATTTAGATTCATTCAATCGGCTGCATAATAAGGGTGATATTTCCGAAGATAAGTTTTCGCGCACGATAAAAACAAAACGAATTGCCAGAGACGAAAAAGAGCAAACAATGTAATAAAAAGCCGCCGTCGGAAAGTGAACAACAAATAGTTTGTTGTTGGTTATTTATGATTACAACAAAGTTACGATTTACGAATTCTTTATAGGTAACACAAACTTACAAGTACTGATACCGATCCTTATTTCTCTTCGGGGGCGTTAACCTCGATTTGGAATTTGGAAATCATTTGTGGTATCAAAGTGGCATTCAAAATGCCAAGGTAGCAAGCATCTTTTATTTCTACTGCGATCTTTTAAAAAGAAAATTCCAAATCCGCTGAGCGTGGGACGTGCCTGAATAACGCACGGGCATCGTCTTACTTCGGACATAGCTCCCGCACCTAAAATAAGAAGACGACAAAGGAAGCCATTTGTTTTGGTATTACGCTATCGGCTCGCAGCACGGCGGCGTGGCGGCGGAGGCGCCGGTTCCGCTGCCCGTTCGATTTTTCAGCAGACACCACTCAACGCGTCTACGCGAAATTGTGAAAAATAGACGGTCATTTGTATCGGATATTCTAGGACGGCGCAAACGATTCCCTCCAGTTACCGGCAGAACGCATTGGACACTCTAATGCACTTAGTGATAGTAGCTTTTTTGAGGGATAAATTAAAATCTAATATATAAAATTCTCGTGTCACAGTGTTTGCTACCGAAGTCCACCGAAACGACTTGACCGATCTTTATGAAATTTTTTGTGTATGTTCGGTAGGTCTGAGAATAGGTCGTAAACTATTTTTTATTATGGCGAAACGTAGTTCGCCGGCACAGCTAGTCTAAATATATAAAAATCTCGTGTCACGGTGTTTGTTATTGAACTCGTCCGAAACGGCTTGACCGATCTTCATTAAATGTTTTGTCTATATTTGGTAGGTCTGAAAAGATAAGGCTCTCCAGATTTTATTGGACAATTATTATGGCAAAACATAGTTCGCGGGCACATCTAGTGATCACATATAATATAACAAATGTAACTTAATATCCCCAACGACATAGACACTTTTGATTTTCGGCTACTCAGCTACTTTCAAAACGGTAGAACGATTTTTGGACGTTATTTGGATCACAGTTTAAAACTTGGTTCACAACACAGATCTACATATTGTGCCGCTTATACGTGGTCTGCACCTAATACGTTTACGATCACACCATAATATGCCAAATATCCTAGGAGTTAATCAAAAGTCCACATTAATAGACTTCGAGTTAATATATTTCCCATTTCCCGACCAGTAGGGTTACTCTTGAACCGAATCCGATGGATCGGCATTGAGATTATGATTTTTCGTACGCTAATTTTTGCGCATTGGCACCAAATTGACCCCGTATTGTGCGGATTTTGGGTGAACCAAACTCAGTATTATTAAATTTTCTCAAAATACGGATCCAATTTGGCGCTAGTGTTGTTACTCAAGCGTATATATGAAAAATTACAATCCCAATGACGATCCATCGCAAATGGTTCAAGAGTAACCCTACTGGCCGGTCACCATCCTTACTATCACAACTTGTAAACCGCTTACATTTCATTACTAAGTGAACACAGTAGTCATATTTTCAATGATCCAGTTAATTTGGAGGAATGAATCGGGATTGTTTTATATTCCCGTCGCAACCGGGCGGCGGAGCCTTGGAAGCTATTACAGTAGCCATAATGAGATTTAGAGCGGTCATATAAAGTTATTTATGAGCAGAGCGAGACTGCGAAGATATAGTCGAAGCAGCATCATTGTCTCAAAAATGCTGCGTCAAAACTACATTCGTTTTTATTTCCACGAATCAAGTCGGCGTGATAAACATATTTTAATACCAATTACCTATTTTTATTGGAGAAGTATTTTATTATGTTAGACGTTAAGCGTGGTTTTATTGTACGTGATCGGTTTTATGCCCATCATGGGTATGTTTTCCTAGTGGGTAATGAATGTTGACGTACTTCAGGATAGGGTGACACGTGCCGACCGGTCGACCGCTGGTCATCCATCAAAATGCAACCTATAATACCTACTGGTTATATTGACGACAGGGCCCAAGCACACAAAGACGATATACCTAAATCTAATTTTTAATAAAGTTCCGAGCGGCTTTTAACAAATTATATTGATGATTAACTGAATATTCTTATGATTTGCATTGCATTTCGTCAACACTTATCATATTTGTATGGTGTTGAAAATTTGTTTTCGAAATGATAGGTATCGAACAAAAGACAATTATAATCAAACTATACACGTTTCAATAAAATAATTTTTAAAGAGACCAGCGCCCAATAGTCTATAGAACAAGCTAAAATAGTTGGTAGCAGCGGACACTGGCTTCTAAACAACTCCAAACAGACGGTTGTCCTTTTACTATCCTGAGCTGAAACAGAGGCGGCGACCTAGCTTTTATCACGACAAATGGGGTCCAATATGTCGCTGGGGCCAACTCGAAACGTTTCTAGTTTATTGTTGGCCTCGACGAAACAGAACCACAATTTTCAGATTGAATTTTGTGTAACGTCGTTCGACCTTGTCCAATACAATTAAAGCTAAAAGGGTAAACGGAGCCGGGACAAAGAAAGCCCTCCCCACCAGGTCGCCAGTCAGCCAGTCAGTCAATATTATTTGGAATGAGCAAAACTATCGCTGACACGCACGCCTCATTTGGACAATGGCGCCGGCCCTATTATTTATTATTATTTTTATTCGGGAGGTGAGTGATCGATCGGCGAATGGAGGGCTCGCGGAAAAAGTCCTTTGTTCGACGCGAGATTAATCACGCGGCCGCATGAGGGCCGAGTGAAGATATTCATGGAGCTCTGGTGAGTTTCCAGCGAGCACATCGAGGAAAATTATAATAAATATGCGAAACCATTCAAACAAACAATCACTTTAGGTAGGGAAGGTTTTTTGGAGAGAGAGAGAGATGAGAAAGTTATTTATTATAATGCTAATAGTTACCTCTAAGATTAAAAATAATTATCTACCTACTTTCGTCTGAGCCATTACTGTGGAATGGAAAGCGAAGGAGCTCGATATGTAACTGGAGATGGTATATACGCCGCGCTGACTCGGCGCTAACTCACATTCCGCACGAGCTTAACTATGAATGCTGACGCGACACTTTTTGTCGGAATCGAAGATACAGGCTGAAATAACTTCGAAACTTAGTTCAATTTTGACAGTTAAAGCATCCATCGGCATTTAATTTGTGAAAAAAAAACATACGGCGCTGAATCTCGTATTGACGCTGTGACGACTGCCAAATTTAAAGCGACTGTGAATGATTTTTTGAACAATAAAACCCCAGTCCTTTACCGAGATAAAAATTCTTATCATACCGCATTTTTAAAATTACATTATGATTATAATTGAATTCATTTGAGTGGGATAGGTAGGTATGACAAAATCAAGAGTACACACTGGGATGCCGGCGCGGCGGTGGACGATGTCTGTGCAGTCTGGTTGTCGTTGACACTACCGGTAATGCGATAGCGCAAACAAACGCTCGGACACCGCGCCTCGCGATGTCAATTAAGCTAATTCAACACACAGTGGGGGAGTGCGGCCGCAACCCCCTCCCACCACGCTCTCCTGGCGTCCTTTAACTGACGCATCATTTAAACAACAAAGCCATTTCATACGTATGGACAACGAGCTGAAACTATACAGATGACCGTTTGCCGTTTGCTCGCGTCGCGACATTACCATGTTTTTATGAGATTTTAATTATTTGTACGAAGGCAATATGATTCTCACATACAGCATCCGAGTTAAGTTTCTGCAGTTCTGCACGGTGAACGACAACAAAATATGCAAACAGAATGAGGAGCGCCGCGCGTTAGTGGTAAGTAATTGCCCGCCGATGAAATTATGGAAATGAGCGGTGAAAAGACAAATAATAGAATGAGTGCTAACAAGAGATAAGACAGGGCTTAATTAATAAAGTTGGCGGGCCTGCGCTGGGGCGGGCGCGGCGAAGACGCTTGCGATTCTGGATCCAAATCGGATAATCGCATTCGGCTAATTGAGCGTTAGATTGACGCTATCAGGTCAGGGAGTCAGCCAACGAGCCCTCGTCCCGCTCCCGCGCGCTCTCTCATCCACCCGCTAAGGCGACCAAATCACAGGATCAACGAATAAAAGAAAAACGGCTCGATAAACGAGCGCAAAGGTACCAAAACCGCGCCACTCGCTGGAAGATAAAAAGTGAAATGGGATAAAGCCGAAGACAGTGGGCAACCGAGTAATGGGAACTGTATAAAAATAACACAAAGGGTTGCAAACGCGCGTCATATTTCCGAAAGTTATAACGAGAGGGCGACCGATGGAGGAGGAGGGGCGCGCGTCACGCGAGCTTCCATCAATGTGCTTTCAACTGTCAACGTTACTATGACATTGCGTGTTTACCCCAAAATATTTGGGTACATTTTATTCACGAATTAAAGTTCAGATTCAAGTTGGATTATTCCTCTTTGAGCTCCTGGGTGATATCACCCAGGTGATCAAATTCTACGTTTTTGTATTACTAAAATCACCCGGCACCAAATCACCTGGTTGATCAAATTCTACTTGATTTTAATTTCTTTATGTCTCCTGGGTGATCTAATTCCACAATTTTTTACTTTTATATCTTAAATCACCTGGGAAATTTCACATCATTTTTTATTTATTATTATGTCTCCTTAAATCACCTGGTATATATCCTATATCAAAAACATATACTATCAAACTATTCTAACGTGTTGCTTTCTCACCCCCTCTCTTTCTCGCTTACACTACGGTAAGTACTGAAATTGATTAATTTACACCTTATGAATCAGAACCATTAACGTAGCCTTATCAGTTACCAGAGTATCATTCGGTAACTGATCGATTTTGTTGGTCGAAACGGATAAAGTGGACTAAAAATACCGTTTACGCAAAAAATAAATTATTGAAATGTTCGGCAACAAAGCAGTCAGGGTATATTTTGATATAAGATATACCTACCAAGATATTCAATTCCAGGTGACTTTGGGAGACATAATAAAACTAATGATCTATGACTAAAGAATTAGATCATCCAGGAAATTTTAGGAAACAAAATAAGAAAAATCATGTGGAATTTGATCACCTAGATGATTTGGTGCCGGGTGATATCACCCCGGAGCTCAAAGTGGAATAATCCTTCAAGTTTTGTCACTTAATTAATGTTGTGTCTACAATTTATAGAAACAAGAAAATTCCTTCACATGAACATTGGTTACTTTTGGAATATGACATTGAGTTGGGCCGCGTTCTTAATGTATCATAAATTGTTTTCAGACTTTGAGTCGAGTTTGCTTTGGCGGTGTGTTTCGATTATTAAGTAGGTACGGTACGCTTCAGAATACAATACGTTTGGACGTTCGCAATCAAGGTCGACTGTCGTGGTCGCTGACACAGTAGTGTCACGAACGCAACGTCTTGCGAGTCGCACGAGAGTCTCGACCTGTTTCCTAAAAGTCTCTAGTTGACTCTAAATAACTAGCCGATGATGTAGATCAATAGAATTCACTAGAGAAAATAATGAATAATTCATTAGTCAAGTCGCTATTAGACTAAATACTATCTGACAGAGATATACCGCTGCCAACATCCAGTTATATAATAGTACAGTGTAATTCTTACGTATAGAATAGTTACACATTTTACACAACTTGGGAGCTATTATTATGACGCCTGTCACGATTTTATTACACAAGCATAACAATTACATAAATCTTTTTCGCCTAACAAACTGTAGTTAAAACTGAGCGTATTAAAGGAAGTCCATTTCGGAGGGCGACAGAATGACTAAGTACATTATAAAAAGCGTATTTACACTCGACCTCATGCGGCGGACGTGGAAACTTTCCGTTTCGAGCGCTTTATGGACAGAAAAATTGAGAAAAGTTGGAGCGTAACGGCCGGTGGCGACGCCGGATAGGGGCCGGGTCCTCGCAGACTTTAATATAATATGTAAATCGAACGGCAACTGGGCGACCTCACGCTCCGCGGTGGATACACGCCGAACTCATATCGCCTGGACGTATTACACAGGGAGTCGTAAATTATCGTGGAAAAGGCGAAGCAGCAAGTTTTACGCTGCCGCGTCGCGGACGGGGCTGCATAAGCGGAGGACGATCGAGGAAGGGTTACGAGCCTATGAATGCAAATGAGCGCGGCTGCGCGGGCGGAGGTCGCTTTATCGGTTGCTATTTACATAAAACCCTAGGAGTCGGCCGGCGGACACGCTCACCCGGCCGTAGTCGTGATCATATGTCGACGATAAGTGCCCGAAGGAAAGAGGAAGATCAATTGGAAGAAAACGATACCTTAGCAAAAAATCAAAATCAATGTCGACTAATACCTACTGATTTTATCTAAAGGCGGCCGTGAGCAATATATACTCTAAATATAATGAACGAACTAACAGAAAGCTATATTTAAATGGACCAATGTTGATTTGTGTGTAGTACTCGTAACTAGACAGGGATCGGCACGGTGTTCGCATGTATCACAATTGTATTGTTATCAACTACTCTTAAAGTTGTTGAACACATGCATATTGCTGCATATCCCGCCGGCCGGCATATCCATATATATCCAATATAAAGTTGCACTCAATTTACCACATTGTTTTTATGTGTGTCCTTTTGCCTCTTGTAGACTGAACTTATGGTAAGTCTGCCAAAAGATTTCAGCTTTCTCAAAAAAAGAGACTCTTAATAAAAGTGAAATAATCCAACGGTGAACGACTGACCCGAAAGTTTCCTGCTGCGATGTTTACAAGACATCCATCCAACTTTACAAAAACAACGATACATCAAAAGTGAGTTACAAGTTAACTGGCGCTATCCGCCGCGGCCCACGGCAAAATTTCGATTTAAGCTGACACGGGTAAGGGCACAGTCGGTCGCTGCGCGCTCTGTTGACTTTTCTGCGACATTTTCCACCTTGGCCACTCAATAAGTAGCCCACTCCACAGAGCGAGCGACACTCTTTTGTGCAATACGTTCAATAGATCTTTGTACATAATGAGGATTTCGAAATCTTTTTGCGTATCATCTTAGACGGCGAATCAACGAATAGTAATTGTGGTGACTCACGTGTTCGCTCAACAAGTACGATAGTGTAAGCGAAGGGAGGAGCCGCTGGAGGGCCGTCTAAAGGCGGAGCTTTCAGAAAAACCGGTATCGTGGCCACGACGCAAATGTTTTGTGTAACGGTCGGGCTTCCATCACGGTTGCTAAGAGATTAAGGACAGATGTGTGCCTGCCACATGACGAAACAATTCTTTAATGTTTATGACACGTTAAAGCGAAAAGTTCGGTGCGGCGGAGACTGGAGAGTTCGCGCGACGATTTCTCGAGAAAAGTACATGTTTAAATTTCATGCAGACAGACGAGGCCCGAAGACAATACAGAGCCTAAGTGTACAGTTTAAAACTTCTCGCAAACCATTGATGCGAACGCCTGGAAAGTTGCAAGGCGAAGCCGGCGGCGGGCGGCGGGCGGCGGGATCCCGCTGTCAAAGTGAGAAATATCACCGCTCAGATTCCCGCGACCTCGTAAAAACCACTTACACACCTACACATTCCGGCGTCCCGATCCTGTCTGCCGCCGCTAAATTGCCGGATAATAATGAATGTCGCAGACCATAAATTCTTATATCGGCGTAATTGCAGTTAGTTACTTTTCAATCTCACTCTGGTGTTTGATTGCAAATTACGAGTATTATGTTGGTCACCAAATTTATCAACGATTGCTGTACCCGCGACTTCGTTCGCGTGGATGTCCGAAAATAACAATATCGTGATGTTATTTAGCCTAAAGCCTTCCTCGATAAATGGACTATCCAACACAAAAAGAATTTTTCCATTCGAACCAGTAGTTCCTGAGATTAGCGCGTTCAAACAAACAAACTCTTCAGCTTTATAATATTAGTTTTATAAGATTTGTCGTAACACATACAGCAAAATTCATCTTTAGTAAGTCGTGATAATGATCGCTTGTGTGTCTTGGAACACTATATTTAGAGAGTGATATCGTCGTCAATGAATGAGATAAGATTAGCCGAGAATTCTATTTATAGAAATGACAATGTTCACCCTTCGTAACATGTTCTTAGATATTTGATAAAAGTTCACACGTTTAAAATTCCTGTTAACGGTCTTTAAGGATTATGCTACTTTAATCCTATTTTCTCGGATTGAAAATCAGTTATAAAACATTTGTGTCCAAGTATTTCTAAAAAAAAAAAATACTGAAATAAGAGCAAAAAGGGTATTATAGACAAAAGATTCACCCTTCCATTTATGAAAAAATATATCGCGAAAACGCAACCTGTGGGTTGAAATAGAAACATTCCACAAATGAACATGATCGGAATATATGAATGAATCGAATGTGAAGGTGAAGGATTCATTGTGTTGTCTAAATGGATTCCTTTATTAAATGACATTTACGCGAATTAATGGCATTAATGTGCGACAGAGATACTTAAGTAATATTGAATAGCACAAATTGAGCGTGTAAATAGCTACTTTCAACATATCAGGACTTTTATATACAAAAAAAAGGAAGACAGAAGCACAGGAGATATATAAATTAGAACATGCAAAGAGCGGTGGTGGTACTTTGTATCATCAATGTAAGCCTGTGATCGCGTCACGTGGGTTCCGCCCGCCCGCCGACACCCGGTAATCCTATTCCCGCGACAAATTAATATGCTCATCGGCAGCCGCGTCACTAGATTACGGCGCGTTCATGGCGCGATTGTATTTTAAGTGTATTATCCAATTTTGTGGATATTGTGCGTGCGCTAATCCGCGGTCGTCGTGCACACACCAACGTTTAGTCGGGCGCCACGATCTGCGCTACAATGGCTGCATTATCGCACACCGTGATGGAGCGAGCTGGCGCACTTAATAGATTTCGTTGCTGCCGCGTCCGGAGCGGTCAGTCTATTGCGAACTGACAGGATTATCGGCTGAAATTTGCGTTTGCCATCAACTGCACCGAAACAGATAAAATATGGCGCGTGTAAGCTGTATCTTTGAACAATTAAATTATTCTGCGCGAAATTAAAGTGTAAGACTGAAGTTTGCCAGGGATCAGAACAGACCTAAAACCGCAGAGGGCTCTCGGGAGTTTCGAGTGTCTCATTATCGTGAATAGACTTATCTTAGAAAATAAAATGAAGAACAGATTCGCGATACAGAGCTCATAACAAAAACAACCAAGACTTTTAATTGGAGTCTTGTGATAACTTAATTATATTCGTATTGTGTTTGTAGATAACCTCAAAATTAATGAGAAAACTTTTATTTATAGATATATTATTGAAAGTAATTATCAACATTCTTTGTTATACGTACAAATATAATACCTATTTGTGTAGGTTTTGATACTGAGGAAAATATAAGTAAGTTCAGAATTCTAAAACAATAGCAATAAGTATAATATGTTGGAAGTATTCAGTCATTAAAACGGATTAAACGATATTGTATTTGTTAAGAAAAAGTCTTTATGAAATCAGGTAATGGCGCGGGATTTCGGTATACTAAGAATCAAGATTGGATGCAATACCTGGGACTATACCAAGTGGCCGTAAGGCCATGTCGGCCCATTAGGCTTACTCTCGAATCAATTCCGACCGATCGACATTGGGATTGTGATTTTTCGTACGCTAATTTAGCAACATTAGCGCCGAATTAGATCCGTATCTTGAGAAAATGAAATAGCACTGAGTTTGGTTCACTAAAAATCATCGCAATACGGGTTCAATTTGGCGCCAATGTGGAAACTCAAGCGTACAAAAACTCACAATCTCAATGTCGATTGATCGGAATTGGTTTAAGGAGTAAGGGCGCAGGTATCGCTGGAAAGACAAGGCGTGCGAAGCTAGCTTGTTCTCCAGGAAAGTACAGTCTTGGCAGGAGAGTATTAGAGCGAAAAGCGTGGCGCCTTCTTGCGTCATAAGGTCAGATTGTCACTTTTGGCCCGCTCGCTGTGCCAAATAGATAAGTAATTACTAAAACAACGGCTTACGTTTTGACAAAATGCGCGTTCAAATATTCGCGTTTTTGTAGATGCGTTTGATCCATGATACCTATAGGATAACCTTTAAGCCCACTACGCAGACATAATATATGAAAAGAACAACAAATCGATAAACAATAAATAACCACTGAATCGCCTAATGATGTCAGTAGAGCAGCAACAGCGCGAAGTCAAAGGGGCGGCGGGCGTGCAGTGCAAATGTGTTGTACAAACGAACTGGCGGCGTGGAAACAGTAATTAAAATCGGCGCGGCCCATTAAAAGCGCAGTTTATAATAGGAGAGTGCGCCGTGGAGTGTCCTCCATGTAGGCAGTTAAAGAGTTGGAGGAGCGCCCTCGACGGCTGGCACGTACAGTGGCGCCGACTCGCGCCTAACGAACCCGCCGACAAAACGACTCACCTCACTCATCTCTCTACATTGCACACTCTCTTTACACGTCGACGCGACGAGTAAAAAAATCTTACAGCATTTCGCGTGTGACTTAATTAATTGTTTGCTTAAAACATCAAACGGGTTTCATTCACTCTGGATTAGTGTAAAAAAAAGGCGCAAGAAATTGAAAAATACAATAATATCAAGTTATCAACAATTCTAAACTAAAGCCACCGAGAATTTTTTATGTATTAAGCTGCTGAGAATGTCCGTTGTCGCAACGAGTATAAATATCAGAATTCAATCATATAACGAATCAGCAGGGGCTTAACGTAAATCTACAGTAAAGTTGAGCCATTCTTATTGGAAATAAAGTTTTTGCGGACTGAAAAATAAAATGCAATTCAAGGTTTAGAGAAATAATCCTAACCAACAAATAGGAGGCCTATATCACAAAATCGTGTCGCGCTATCGTCGCGCGGTACTAAACAAACTGACATCGCCGGCGGCGGCGTGGCAAAATATATATAATAATAATAATAATAATATGGTAGTATATAATAATAATATGGTAGTTTTATTTTGTTCATAAAAAATATTGTATCGATTTATAAACATACAAATAATGCAAAAATTTAAGCAAACGTTAAATAATATTTTGGCATAAAAATTAGGTAAAATTTTATTAGATTAAGAATTTATTTCTTTACTTAGGTAGGAGCCATATAACGAAATTATATTTTATTATTATTGAAGAGAAGGATATTGTGTCACATAAAATAAATATTTTGATAGTTGATATTTAACAGCATCTGTAAATTAGAGCTCCCAAATCAGGTCCGCGTGAGTTTTTGCCTAAACATTCTTGGGGAAAATAAGTAACCACTAAGTAAAGAAAAAATGTATCTAACAACCGCTTTATTATTACCTATTGTAGATAGAATATGAACTAGTTTTATCATGTTCCTTATTGCGACTAACGAAAGGTATAAATTTTAACGATTAAAAACCTTAATCTGCGCATTTTTAGGGTTCCGTAGCCAAATGGCAAAAAACGGAACCGTTATGGATTCGTCATGTCTGTCTGTCTGACTGTCCGTCCGTATGTCACAACCACTTTTTTCCGAAACTATAAGAACTATGAACTGTTGAAACTTGGTAAGTAGATGTATTCTGTGAACCGCATTAAGATTTTCCCACAAAAATAGAAAAAAAAAAACAATTAATGTTGAGGGTCCCCATACTTAGAACTGAAACTCAATTTTTTTTTTCATCAAACCCATACGTGTGGGTTAGGTCTTCGAAAATGATATTGAGGTTTCTAATAACATTTTTTTCTAAACTGAATAATTTGCGCGAGAGACACTTCCAAAGTGGTAAAATGTGTCCCCACCCCCTGTAACTTCTAAAATAAGAGAATGATAAAATTAAAAAAATATATGATGTACATTACCATGCAAACTTCCACCGAAAATTGGTTTGAACGAGATTTTTTAATACGTCATAAATCGTAAACCGCAATTTACCAAATCAACTCAAATATAAAAAAATACACTATTATTAAAACATCGATCAAAGTTACAACGAACTACAAGAACTTTTATATTATGTTACTTGCTGCTAGGGAACCGTTCATGGGCGAGACCGCCTCGCACTTGGTCGGTTTTTTTTTGCAATAGGCCTTTAGTCTAAGGGTTATAATTTTATAAAAGAGTAATATATATTATCGCCGAGACACAAATATCTACACTTTAGATTGTGCGAGAATTTCTCATTCGGTTCCAGATAGGAGTAATTTTGTTTCTCAAAATGGGTAGGAGTATGCTAATTGGCGGACAACGGACATTCTATTTACGGCAAATCGAGCAAGACCTATTTAGACTGATTGGATTGTACATTTGGTAGGAAAAAAAATCCACGGATCGTTTTAGAACGGAGACGCAAAACAGGAGTGGCGAATGAACAAGCAAGATTCAATTTATTCTCTTCCGCGAGAAGCGCAAAAAGCATATGATCGAACACGAAGAGACACACGAAGAGAAATTCGATTTCTATTGTCACGATTGGGGACTACCGTCATGTGGTATATCTAGATTGATTTATTTTTTATTGTCGGCTATACATATTAATATGTATAATATATGTCGGCTATTGTATGTATATTACATAGTATTTAAAAAAATATTTAAAGAATGCAACTCAATTATTACGATAATTTAGTAAGTAGTTATCGACAGAATCGTACGTTGAGCTCTTTTTACTTGGTGGGACACTTGGCGAGGCGGGATTAAAAAGATGGACCACGGCTAGGTATGATAAAGGAAGGACTAACAAATTTACATTAGCTGTATTTGCTCACAGGCTAAATAGATGCGATTGATAGCATTATAAATTTAAGGGACGCTTCAGGACACATCCATTATTATATTAAAAAAAAATGAAATAAAAAATTATAAAAATCTAAAAATGCTGCTCTCAACTAGTGCAGCATTTTTTGGATATTTTAGATAATTAATATAAAATAAAGTAAGAGAGTTATTATTCAAATTAAAATCATTCTATTATCATGTCGGGAAGCGTCCCTTAAATTTTTCAGGGTGATTTCGAAGGGGATTTCTAAGCTTCCTGTGGGAATTTAAAAAAAATCTTCCTTAGTAGGCGCCTATGTAAATCAACGAACCTCTGTACCGAATTTCATGCTTCTAGTTCCAGTAGTTTATGCTCTAGCTAGATCAGGGGCCTAATTCTGATAATCTTAACGTCGTTATCGTGTCTTGATAGCGTTTCAATAAGTAATTCTCAGTCGGTTTTTATTTTTCGCAAAATATTTATTATTTTCATCTTTTTAGTGAATTGGTATTAAATCCTTTTTATCCATTCCTCTCAATCCTTTAAGGTTTCCCTCGATTTTCATGGGATCCCATCATCAGATCCTGACTTTGGTGACCTTGAGAACGCCCCAAGAGTATACTCTAACGAATACGAAAATAATTTTGAAAATCGGTCCACAATTGGCGGAGTAATCGCGTTACATACACACAAAACACGTTGGACATACCTAAAAATTTAAGTCTTTCCCTCGATTTTTATGGGATCCCCTCATTAGAGCCGGACTTTGGTGACCTTGGGACCTCCCCAGGAGTATACTCTATCGAATACAAAAAGAATTTTGAAAATCGGTCCACAATTGGCGGCGTAATCGCGTAACATACACACAAAAAAAAACAACATACGCATCGAATTGATAGCCTCCTCCTTTTTTGAAGTAGGTTAAAAACTGCTTTTGTCGCTTTTATACGCATTTCCTGTTGCAATTTTTTCGTACTATAATTTCTTGATAAGTTAATAGTGACAAATGTTTTAGTAATCGCTTAACCAACAAACACTCTTTCAAAAATATATTCTATTGATTGAAGCGTTATTAACACGCCACAAATGCGTTAACTCTAGCAGAATAAGGCCTCTGCTATACTCAATCGGCGGGCCGCCGGGACTTTGTGATTGGCCCATCTTGAGCTTACTACATTGTAAACCACCAGAGAAACTGTGGGTGAACCGAGGAAATAAACTTTATAACCCTAGCATGTGTTGCATTGATTTTTTATTAATAAAGTACAATCGTCAATTTTGAATTATGTTTTATATTAACACACAAATAATTTTTGCTCGCGGCCCATGACAGCACGAAAAACGTGTTTGTGGCCCCTCATAAGAGGTTGCACTAGCTAGATTGATACCACAGTCAGTCAGTCACCAAAGAATTTTATAATTACAGATACATATGTCTATTCTTAACAATTGGCGATAGAATTTTTATATTCCCCCCAGACAATTTCAACGCTCTCTCACGGTTATCTTATGTAAGTCCTAAGTAACTATAAATTTCGTTTGTCACAGATACTAGATAATTGAGAAATGTATACAATCCTGATACCAGAGCAAACAAACCTTGCTCGTGACGCAAATATTTGGCACGACATATTACAAAGAGACACGGTAGGTACAGGAATGTATCCACACTTCATCTCATTGCAGAGTATAAGTGACTCGTTATTTAGATTTAGATTCGATAAAATCGAAATGATCTCGAGTTAGAAATGTATGAAATGACTACATAATTATTACCTTGTCGAGTCCACTTTACGTTTGTTGCGTTGAAACTGATAGTATGTTAGAGAATGATTCGTAATGTGGAATCATTCCCATAATATTGCTATTCAATGCGTTTTAACGAAACGAAAGCGAATGTTACATTGGCTATTGTTACATGAATGAAAAGGCACTAGAATAGAAAAACTGTCTCATATATAAACAGATAAGAATACTATATACCTATAGATGGAGAAAAGCAAGCATACATTGTGAACGGATTGTGAAATATGACCTATCGTGTAACATCATTGAAAAGCAATAAATGGGCATTTTCGATAAGTGGGTGGGTGGGAGACTAATGGTCGATTTCACCAACCATTACTTAGCTTAGGTAGCCCCTAAGACACATGCTGTCACTTTTTGTCTTTAATGAAAAGAATGTGACAGCATGCCACCTAAGAGTCCCCTAAGCTAAGAAGAGGTTGGTGAAAATGGCCATAAATGTCATTTTTAACCGACCTCAAAAAAGGAGGAGGTTCTCAATTCGATGCGTATGTTTTTTTTTTGTGTATGTTTCGCGATTACGCCGCCAGTTGTGGACCGATTTTCAAAATTATTTTCGTGTTCGATAGAGTATACTCCAAGGGTGGTCCCGTGGTCACCAAAGTCAGGATCTGACGATGGGATCCCATGAAAATCGAGGAAAATCCTTAAATTTTAAGGTGTTTCCAACGTGTTTTGTGTGTATGTTACGCGATTACTCCGCCAATTGTAAACCGATTTTCAAATTTTTTTTTGTATTCGATAGTATAATCCTAGGGTGGTCCTAAGGTCACCAAAGTCAGGATTTGATGATGGGATCCCATGAAAATTAGGGTTTCTTTCACTAAAAAGATTTTATTCACTAAAAAGTTAAAAATAAAAAATATTTTACAAAAAATAAAAACCGACTTCAAAAACACTGAAAAGTTAAAAATAATATAAGAATAGGTACAGACATCACACTTCTATATTGAAGTCGGTGCCAAATTTTAAGACTTTCTAGGAGATCATCGTTTGGCACCGACTTCAATATAGAAGGGTATTTCTCTGTAAACTGGGCAACTCATTGTCTCAGGTCAATATAATATAACAAAGTATAGATTATTACACATTTCGTTGATAAATTTAAAAGATATTAACCTAATCTACCTTTGCTCAGTGAAAAAAGTGCATTTTAACAGAATTTATTATACCAAAAACATCTTTATACATCTTAAAAAACAGTCCCCTGGTGTGTCACCAAAGCAACGTCATCACTTCAGATCAAGTTAATTATGACAATAACTATAAGAATCGATCAATTGTTTTAGTATTAAAACTATATTATATTATTTGTAATGTGACCCACATATTTTATTCAATATTTTTTTATTTCACTAAAAAAGGTGAGATTAAAGATTGTCTCCGCATTTTGTGAACAGTTCCCCTTGGCTACATTTAAAATTACCTGCCACGATGTCTAAATATTGTTCTTGTTGCTTTGATGTGTGTATCGAAACGCAAAAGATCTAAATTTTGCGCTTTTGCTGCCATTAGCACCTGACCGCCATTTTATTTAGTACTGCTCGAGCGTCCCTCTATGGAACTCGTGTCGTAACGTGACAGCCGACAGTCCTCTGGTAAGGATTATTTCTTTTCTCATTACATATTAGATTAATACCTTAAAAACGTTATATTGTTATTATAGATAGATTATCCTTCTGTACAGCAAAATAGAGTGACTCAATTACATTTTGTGCTACCTATCAATGAAATCAAATTAAACAGTCCCCTGGCAAACAGTACCCTGTCTCACAACAGGGCAGGGGACTGTTTTCATTTCCAGAGGACTGTTTTTCTATTATTTATGACATTGTTCTTTTGCTTGGAACACCATCTTCCAAGTAAAATGCATTGGCATCACCAGGGCGGCACAGGCGATTGCAGCTAGAGGTGTTACTAATCTTAACATAAAGATTATCACAGACAGCGCGTCTGTTTTGCAGGCCCTCCAAAACAATATTATTAGCTCTGTCCTTATACTGGAATGTCATAACATGCTCCAAGCCATAGCAGATACAAACCGGGTAACTCTGCAATGGATAAAATGACACAGCGACTCACTTGGCAACGACGCAGCAGATGAACTGGCTAAGAAGGGTTCAAACACGAAAGTGTACGGACCAGAGCCCCTACTACCCATTCCACAGGCCCAGATAAAAACTTGGCTGCGTGAGAAGACCGAAGAACATCATCTTACAGAGTGGAGAGCCAATGAGGGATGTAAACAGACAAAAGATGCAATCCGGGTACCATCCAAGAAGCTTGCCCGATACCTCATCAGACTAAAGAGAGACAAAATCCTAAAAGTTATAGCTACTTTAACCGGACACTGTCTACTAAACAAATACCTATTTACAATAGGGGTGACAGCCAGCCCTCTATGCAGAGGCTGCATGGAGGCAGAAGAAACGCCACAGCACGTCCTTTTGGAATGCACAAGCGTGGCCGATGAACGGGCGAAACTTCTTCACTCCCTGGCATCTATGCCGGAAGCATGTAGTAGCCCACAGAGGCTGCTGGCGTTCTGGGGGGACCTGGGATGGATGGAGTAGGATGGAGGCAGACGTTAGATTAGGACGCACAATGGCCCAATCATGAGGCTAAGTGCGAAAGAGCCCAGCCAAACTAACTAACTAACACATGTAATTTGAGTATGGCGCCAAGGAAAAGAAAATTGTCTAAAGAAGAGATTTTACAAAGAAAAAGAGAAGCAGAGTAAAAAGGATATGAGCGTAAGTAAAACGATCCACAGAAAAAGAAAGAACTAAGAGAGAAAGAACACCTTGAATACCTTAAGAAAAAAAGACAACCTTCAAATAATCAATCAACATAATCTTCAAATTCTAAATCACATTCAGTTGGCTGACACTAGATATTTTGAGTCACAGCCGATAGACCTCCTGATAGGTGCAGACTATTTGTGGGACCTCCTCATTGAAGGAAATATACGCTTAAAAATGGTCCAGTTTTACACAACACCAAATTAGGATGGATCGTCTCGGGACCTTTTTACACTAAAACATACAATACTTCTCGAGTTCTTTATAATTTCATACACACATTAGATGCACAGCTTAAAAAATTCTGGGAGTTCGAGGAGATACCTACAGTGACTGATATACGCAGTGACGAAGAAAAGGCCTGTGAAGAACATTTCATTAAAACAACATCACACACAGCAGAAGGCAGATTTTGTGTGCCCATCCCTTTCAAAGATAACCCCTATACCTCAAGATTGACTTACAGCAGTCCTCCTTATTTTCTTCAACCACTCCCAAAAAATCAATGCTTTTCTTCGGTGTCTAGTTTCAATAACATCAAGATGTTTGTTAAACTCAGCAATTTGATTACGGAGCAGGCCGAACATGGCAAAGACAAGCTCTCTGAATGTTCTGAGCTCTTCAGCCACCTTAACAACGGTGTCCTTTGGTGTACCTGCAGTCTGGGAGTTGCTTTTGGAGCTCCATCATTTTCTGGTTCACTTTCTCCTCAAGATTTTGTTGTGCCGTTACAATATCAGCCAGTATGAGACATAGTGATCCAAAAAAGTGTGCTTTTCAGTGAATGAATCCAGTGCAGTATTGCAAGTGAAGTGCTGGCAGGTAGTGCAGATGAATAAATATTATAGCATAAACAGGGGTCGAAACAGGTTCAGTGTTAAAAAATACTGATTTTACTGACCATAAATGTAAAAAAACTGACTTTTACTGACCATCTGAACTAACTTAAGAGGACTGTGAAGAGCCAATTCATGGCTCGAGTATGCACTTGCAAAAATGCAGTTTATTGCACACCGCTTAGAGTTGAAAGTCCGAGGCAAGTGCCTACATTTCTTATTGAAATATTGTTAAGGGCGATAACTGATTTACTCCCTAAACCTTTATGAAATTAGACACTTTTGATCTCTTTAGATTCAGTATACCTTAATCTATGTTTGCTTTGTACGTATTGCTTTTTTTGTAATTCAGTATAATTTAGTCAAAAAAAGATAAAAATGCTTGAGGTAGTTTTTAAGTCTAAAATATGGATATTTAGATGCTAATAATTTATATTTTGAGCAACATATTTTCATTATATCTATCTACATTTCCAAAAATTATGAAAATTGGACTATTGAAAGAGGGAGAAAAGCGTTATCGCTATTTGTATGAAAATTTACAGCTTCACAATCCTCTTAAAATAAAAGATTCATGTGGAATTGAAAAAATAGTTTTACAATTATTGGCCTCCACCATTCCCATAGCCAACCATCACCACCTTTTTATTGTTAAAAAGTTTACAAATAATTAACAGTTTTTTTATTATTAATATGTGTTTATTTCGAGAAAAAATAGTAGGATTTGACTATTTTTCCTCGAAATAATGATGCTACAATATTAAGTTGCTACAAGACATCATAATAGAGCATCAGTTGTTTGTTGCCCTCAAACCATCACTGGGCCCGGCTAAGAAAATGAGAAATGACAAAATTTGGTTTTTGTTGACACAATATATTATGAGATATTACTTAAGCAAAACCTAGATTGAAGAAGGTAGGCGGATATAGGAACGACACAGGTACACACAGACAAAATTGTATCAGTAAAATATTAATAAGGTTCCAAAAAAATGTGTTGATCTCAAAAAACGGAAAAAACTGACCATTTTCTCAAAAAACTGACATTTACTGACCATGCTCAAAAAAAATGACTTTTACTGATTTTACTGACCAGTTTCGATCCCTGCATAAATTATTTGTACTGTAAGTAGGTCTTATTAATTACTAATGGAAGTCACCAGTACAATGTTTAAATTAACTTTAAATAAATTATTCAAAATACAAAGTTTAAAAACACGTCTATACTCTTTCACATCTACCGCCAAAAAAAACAATATAATAAAAAAAAACAAAATAATAAAGTTTAATTTGGCTACTGAAATAATATTTTAATTCATACACACAGTCCCCTGATATAGGCAACAGTCCCCTGTATCGATTTTTCAGAAAATGCTTAATATTTTCCTAAGTAATGCAAATATTTTTGGTTATTTTGCTGTTTATTATTAAATAGGTCGATATACATTTCCTAAATAAGATTTATTTGATATATAAGGAAAAAAGTTACCTAGACAGCTTTCTTAGAACTAGTTGCCCAGTTTACAGAGAAATGCCCAGAAGTGTGATGTCTGTACCTATTCTTATATTATTTTTAACTTTTCAGTGTTTTTGAAGTCGGTTTTTATTATTTTTAGTAACACTACATATCATCAGCAGTCCTACGTTCGCTGCAATATCATTAATATCGCAGGTTCATTATTATAGGTTATATTACTAATAAATCTATCGGTAATTATTCATTTAATATAATAAAATAGTTGATAATATGAAGGTGGGTTCATAATTAATTAATAAATAAAAAATCTAATATATAAAATTCTCGTGTCACAGTGTTTGTTACCAAACTCCTCCGAAACGGCTTGACCGATCTTTATGTAATTTTTTGTGTATATTCAGTAGGTCTGAGAATAGGTCGTAAACTATTTTTTATATTATGGCGAAACGTAGTTCGCCGGCACAGCTAGTAATTATATAAAGGAACAAAAGAGGTTAACATAAGAATGTATTAATAGTAAGTAAGTAATATATGTATAGTATTAAAAAATCATCTAGTAATAAGTTTCTAGAATATTAAGTTCATTAAAATAAAATGTTTCTCATATCTTATTCCTAATTAGGAATGTTATAGATTGAAAATACGCCGCTTCATTTTTCATGATGTAAGCGGCTTACGCCGGCTTCAGCAGGCAATCATAAAACATAATTAATTCAATATTTCAAAATGAAGCCTCCTAATCAACAAATTATCGAATATTTCTGAATTTTAAGACTATAAAGTGAATAGTCCGCCGACTGAAAAAAATTAAATTAAAAACTAAAAAGGTTTATTGTGCACCTTGAACTAAAAACTATGTATTTACAATGTAGGTAGTTGAAACATTTGCAACTCTGAACTTCTCTAAACTTTAATTATCATTACTTCAAAAGCTCCTCCTAAACTGCCTTTCTGATGCATTACGATTTCATCTTGTTATTTCCTTACTTATAGTGTGTCGTAAGTGACTGGTCAACATAACATAAGTTTCAGGTTTCGGAAAGTAGAACTATATGATCACTCACTCACGCACACGCAGCAGCCGCAGACAAACTTCGTACAAGATTACGACCTAAGGCAACTCCGCTACGACGGTGAACTTAGTTTTCAATCGGCCGATAGTGGAGAACGGCCATTCGAAACAACACACGTGACTATTAAAACTTGCCGTGAACACGCTCAACGTGTTCATCGTCGATGGTGGTTATTTGCTTGAGGATAATTCACGTCGCTGTGCGAGCTGGTCGCACAGATGACACGGGCGAGGTGAAAAGGCCGAGTTCGCCCCGAGCGCAGTGTGAACCGGTTATGCCTGTTTATTTTGCACGCATTCCAGCTCCAGTCTGCCGAGAGCGAGCGAGAGGCATTCCGGGACAAATCAGGAACTCGGTCTCCGGCCAGGAACTGGCCTTGAAAAACTAAATAAAGCCAACCGGTGAGATTTATTCTCGGTGCAGTTTACACACGCTGTTACTATATTGACAATGTTAATGGATTGATCTATACACGTCAGATAGAATCGACATTATGAATTAGTTTTAAATGAATAATTATAAGCAAGCACATTTTTAAAAGACTATTTATAGATTTGTGACAGCGAATAGCTACGAGTATTATTAACACGTTATCATTTCATACACAGTTCAATGATTAATACCGTCTTGATTATTACGCAAATGTTTTATTTATGAAAAACAAATTAGATGAGAAAATAATAATAATGGCAATAACTTCTAAACATGAAATAATTAAAGTTATCACTATCGATTCATTCACCTCTATGTAGTAATTTTATATGATTGTAAATTTATTATGACACAACTTCTATGGTGATTTACTGTATTTTAAAATGGACTTCGCCCCGGTTCGTACAGGTTTCGCGTCACGTCCGTGATGAGAATTCACTTAATTGGCAAATAATACGTAGGCCAATTAAGGATGCTAAGTCGGGTAGACGCACGTGACGCGACTAGTGAATGTATTCAATTATGCAAACGGAGTCGCGAAAGAACATCCCCGGCCAGCTCCCACTTCCCACTTATTGACCGCTCGGTCCATCATGGGGGCATTTTTCGCAGCGTGCACCATAAAAAAAGTAACAATTTCCTTTCCTCGCACTTTCACGCCGTTCACTTTGCCTATTTAATACGAACGTGATATGCACTTTCACTTGTCAACAATGATACATTTGAAAATAAAAAACTTTATCTTTTTTAGGAAATTGTATATATAATAAGTGAAACTTTAAGATGTTTGGTAGCGAAGCAGCTGAGCGCAGCGTAGCGTCGCGTCGCGTCGCATCGCGCCTGCTGCCCTAGGGACATCGCAATTGTCATGTAAAGTGTCGCCGGGGAGACGAGCCCGAGCACCGCCTCCGGCTGAAAATGCACTTTTGCGACGCGATTGCCTGCCTGTCGATCTCGAGTTATTCATCGCGACGTCGTCGTCGGAGTGGCGACCTAAGTGCGGATAAAGATCAGCTTCCAGTGTAACGGGCGCCCGCCGATAGCATCTGGCTGGGTGAAAGCCAGTGCCGCGGAAAGTGGCTCTCCATATGCGCCATTGTTCTCGCCGGTATTATCGAATGCCATTTGTTATTGCGGACGTTAATCCTTTTTCTTCCTCGTATTATTCTTAATCAATTAGTGTGGTAAATGACCTGCTTTCGTTTAATAAAAAACGGTTTCAGAATTATAGAAGAAAAGTTTTTTTGTGGATTTTGATGACTTAGGTGATATGGTGGCAGCTGATTTTAGAAGACAAGAAAGTAAATTTACTTGACTAATCAATGGAAGCAACTCCAACGATACTCCAGCGACGCTCCAACGACGTCCGAGCGCAGCGAAGGCAACAACATCCTGAGGATGCCACGTGGAGTGACGAAACGCGTCGAATCTAAGTATTTGCATGTTGGTGTGTGGTACCTTTGTCGCATTCGCATGCGATTGAGGGAGGGCGGGCGGTGCGCCATTGGCATGTGTAGTTAGTACCAACTACTGACATTTTTGTCAAAAGTTTTGCTATATACCTACTCCTTAACAATAAGTAAATTTACTTTAAAATAACTTGTTAAACACCTCGATTATCCTTGAATCTTGGTCAATCGTTAACTCAACTCCCATCAACTTTTTACTAGTAGCACGTGCGAATTAGAAGCAGCAACGCCGTATTTAACATTCGGCGTGTAGACTAGACCGTGATGCAAGGTGCCAAGGTCGAGGCCCGATGTGCGACGCATGCAAATGAGAACAAAACAGATAAGTCGGGCTCATTACGGCTGCTGCCGATGAACACCGCCGGCTCTGTTACGACTCGTCTTTATTTTAAACACGTGGTTGTGCTGGGAAAGGAGGTTAATATCGGCGACAACGCGCCGATTGTTCTCCGACCTCGCCGCAAAAGTGAAGCAAGCTGCACTACATCCAGGGGACAATTGACGACTCCTTTGCGATCGGGTGAATGCGAACAGACCGGGCCAACTACTTCCGAGGAAGTAAAAAATGCAAAATGTCGAGCTCGAACGAGTTTCTTATCAATGGAGTGGACTAAAAGGACGCGCAAAAACTTTGGGAGCTATTTACGTGATTTTCCACGTTGCCGGTGGAGACGTGTCTCTCGGGCCTCACCGTTTAATTAAAGGGCGGCGGGTTGGGGCCTATAAGGGGAGGGAGGGGGGTAGCAGGGCATAATGGCGGCGCAATATCGGATGGAAATGCGCGGCATGTAGGAATGCGCCGCACGCCGCCCCTCCTTATTCGCGAACGATTCGTGGTATTTTTTATTGACGACTCTAGAAACGCTATAGTTGTTAGAAATGAAGCATCTGATTGGGACTCGTCACACGCATCTGCTCTTGGCAGCGATTCGGCGGTCAAACATTGGATGACTCACGCCGACATACGAGCAAAAAAAAACGAAGTCTTCTAAATGGAATGAAAGTCCATCAAGTAATGGAGAAAACAAAACACACACGAGCCTAACGGTCTTGTGACGAATGCATTTCGTCGACCAATCAGTAAAAAGATTCAACACCGTCTATATTTTTGTAACAATTTCAGTGAACGCAGGCGGTAAATGGCACAGCACTCATAGTTCACAATTTGTTTCGTAATGTCCCGAGCTGTAAGTGAAGTGGTTTCGAATACAGCATATCTATATTGTGATATTACCAAGTATTATTGTAATTAACTGATTATAAGTTTCTCGGCTATGTCGTAATATAATATCGGGTGTTGGTGATCGAGGAGTTTGCATAGGCACCCGCTGGAGTGCAATACGACCGGCGAATGGCGAAATCCAAGAGCGAACGGAACGTGACACCCCACTTATCACGCGACGTGAAAGTCGGACACCTTATTAAATTTAGTTATTTATAACTGTGTAAAGAATCGGGTACACCACGATTGGTAATATTTGGTGAACGAAACGTGATTATATGTCATATAACGAAATGTGCTTATGCTTATGAATATAGTCTAATTAAACAGTAGAATTGGTAGGTAAATCAATAGACAATGAGAACAACGAAAATATATTTTTTAATAAATTTGCTCCAAAAGTAGACCTTTCATGGGTGTTTAGCGTGCGGAAACTTATTCTTTTCCGTACTGGAGCTTTTTGTTTTTCTTCTTCATATAACCTCCAAATATATGAGGAGGTTTTTAGGTTTTTAATCAAAAAGTTTTCTGTACACGAAATTTTTGTATACAATGACTATATTACAGCGAAAATACTATTGAATGAAAATTTATATCTATACTTAATATTATAAAGAGGAAAGATTTGATTGTTTGTTTGAATTGAATAGGTTTCGAAACTACTAAACCGATTTTGATGAAAGTTGGTATAGGGATACTTCGAGACCAGGGGAAGGACATAGGTAATTTTCCTACGGGAAAAAAAATCACACGGGAAAACAAAAATAACGCGGGCGAAGTCGCGAGCGGAAAGCTAGTATTTAATAAAAGCGTATAATGTAAAGAAATAAATCACGTAATTAAATTATTTTTCGCAAATTTACTCACACAAACCCGACATAACTCGCAGGAAGCACGTAGGATAACCATGGGATAACATATGCTTGCAGACTGATTAAAGATGTACGACACACTCGTCAAAACTGCATATTGCCTTAGCCTTTGTTATTATTTTCATATTCCTATTCCCTATTGATTAAACATAACGATACGTAGCATCAATAACCCTCCATCGAGCATTGTTGTTCCACGACGATAAATTCGTAAACTACACCCAAAAATAATGGAACAAAACGGAAAACGAGGCACAATTAAAACCGTGGAGAACGACAATTTATGCGGCAATTACTTGAGGCAGGCTGCCGTTCAATCTGGGTCAGATTAAGTGATTTTTAAAACTAATGCAAACGATAGCACGCGAGTGAGCTGTTGCCGCACCGCGCCCGCCGAGCCGTTCGTTGCTGCGCCGGACCCGAGTTAATGAACGAACGAGTGAACCGAGTGAACGAGCCAGTCGCTCTCGGCGCGCCAGATGCCGTGTTTTCATTTACACAATTTAGGTAGGCAGAAATAAATGGCACACACTCGAATACGTTTCGGTGTGCAGTCGGTGTGAGTACAGCGTTTATTCGGGAGTGTGCAAAAGTTGAAACTTTCTCCATGTTACCACTCCAATAGAATACAAAAGATCTTGTGCGCATTACGGGCATTTCCTAATCGTTGAAATGTCATCGTCATCACAGCTCATACATGTCTCCACCGACGGGCTCGTGCCTGCCCTACCTAAGTTAGGATGTTTAGGCCTTAGTCTAATAATAAGCTGAATAATTTACTTAAATATAAACCTACGACCGTTAACACATTTAAAGCATGATTTTATTTAGGACAGATGTTTCAAAATATTTTGAAATATTATAAGGTTAATAACAAAAAGGTCATCGAACACACGAGCACAAATCATATGCACACCCACGTGTAGGTCGTTCGAGTGTGATATTCGTACATAATAGGATTTTATCATCGCATCGCATCCCACGACCTAATCGTACCTATCATCTCGACGATGACGCCGACATGCTCGCGACACGTACGCAACTAAAAGATTTTTCTCTGCACGCTAACACACATACATTACACAGCAACACTACACCAATTCCTTAACAGCTCATGACTCATGACTAGTTAGGTATGACTACTATTTAAGAAACGTCGTGTGATAATGTAGGTGTATTAAATAACGGTGGATTGAATGTAGCCCACTGTCTCGGTCTCGTCTACGCGAGTACTTGCAAGGTACACAATTACACTGCCTACCTGAGCGTCGAGCACTCTGTTTGGAGGTTCCCTCCAATACGTAAGTAATTGAGTTTGTTAGCTTGTTTAGAGAATGATATAGAGGGGCACATAGAAAATGCTATGACTTTTAGTCGTATAATATCTAAGTACGTAAAAGTTTTATTTGCTTGCTTACATGTACGTTTGTACAAACATTTTAGATTCGTTTAATTCAATGGTGGTTTTGGAATAGTTCACAGCTAAATACTTAACTAGAGGGTTTTGAAAACCTCTTCAGGGCATAACGATAGCCTTTGCGGCACCACCAATGGTTTTGCTCGTTTGCGAACGAACCGACGACCGACCGAAGTTCAGTCGATTGGAGTTAGTCAAAGGATTTTCACTAATATAGTAGTTGGAATAATAAAGCAAATTAATTTCTGTGAGCATTCACTTCGTAGGACAGAAATGGAACGATGAAAATTTTCATAATGGACCTTAGAAGAAAACAAAATAAAAGTTTTGCAATATCGACCGAGTTGAAGGAATTGCTTGCTGTTGCTGGAAGCAATTCACACTTTCCGCGAAGTGTAGGGATGGCGGCGTGCCACTTCTGCGGCTAATTTTGTACTGTTCCGATTACGCAACACCTTATTTTGTATTTCTTTACTGTGAACTTTCGACTAGAAATAAGCCGGTCAAATTATATGATAATAAAGTACAGTCATCATTTTGGAAGTTATATCGGCTGGCTAGAATATTTGCATGGTATGCGACAGTGAAGTCAGTAAACTTGTTTCGAAAATACATTCAATGATATAGGTATATTCTGACTCCTTTCATGGTTTTCGATTTCACGAATGTATCTTTATGTGCAAGAGTAGACAGTGGTTCCGCGTTATCAAAGATATCACTCACTACTATAATAATGAATTACGTACTAAAACTTTGATTCAACTGTAAGTTCGCGACGCCACGCCAGTGAAGTTGGCCAGTCGACGAAAGTGAATGAGTGGGCGAGGGTCAGGCTGTCTGGTCTGTTTCCCAATAATTCTCTAGCAGCCGGTGCATCTATCACTGCACCACCCACGCTCCGGACAGGTATTGCCCACGCCACGCTTTCACTTAAAGCCTTTTGCACAAAACTTCAATAAGGTCATGCACAATATTATATATTACTAGCTTTCCGCTCGCGACTTCGTCCGCGTTATTTTTGTTTTCCCGTGGGAATTTTATATTTTCTCGTAGGAAAATTACCCTATGTCCTTCCCCTGGTCTCGAACTATCCCTATACCAATTTTCATCAAAATCGGTTCAGTAGTTTCGAAGCCTATTCAATACAAACAAACATACAAACAAACAAACAAACAATCAAATCTTTCCTCTTTATAATATTACTATCATCATCATCATCATCAACAGCTCATATACGTCCCCACCGAGAGGCTCGAGCCTACCCTAAACTAGGGCGATTAGGCCTTAGTCAACCACGCTGGCCAAGTGCGGGTTGGTCGACTTCACACACAACCTGTAAAGAAATTCTTTCTTCACAGGTGTGTGCAGGTTTCCTCACGATGTTTTCCTTCACCGTAAAAGCGTCGAATAAACGTACATATGAATTTAACATTTGAAAACACATTGGTACGTGGCGGGGTTCGAACCGCTACCTACCGATTGGAAGGTGACGGCCTTACGCACTACGCCATCGACGCTTTTTTTTAATATTACTATAGATAATATTAAAATCAAGAGCCACGATTTCTGTCCGGGATAAACTTCGAAACTTCTATACCGATTATGATAAAATTTAGCTTACTGTGTGTAATTTGGCCCAACTAAAAAATTTGACCTCAATATTTATTATTGCCAATTAAATTTTTTGTTGTTATTTGTTAGTTCCGAAAGCCTCAAACGTATTATTATGGCAATGTGAGTTAAATTATCGACACACACAACACTTGGTTATCTAGGTAAGGTAGTTACACAGGCGTAGGTATAACTTTGCGATAAGAGGTGTCCAGATTGAAGACTAATTTGCCTAGTGTATAAGCACACTGAAAACTGTTTTACTTCATACTATGTTTTTTTTTTCATTTGTTTAATCAATATAACAAACATATTAATTAACAAACAAACCATAAATCACAAAGATTTGTCCGGTATGTTGAGGTTAGGTAGGTTATGTAGATAGCTATCCAGTAGATGGAGCTGTGTTCCAATCTCCTGAAGCCAATTCCCCCAATTTTATTATGATTCGACATTTATTTAGGTAATTTTAAACAAAGCTTATACTATAACTACTGAGCTATTGCAACGCGTTTCCGGGTCAGCTAAGCCAGATACCTTTTCAACATTGACGTACGAGTAAGTCAATGCTTGTTTTAAACGGTGTGGACACGTCACTAAGTAGACACTGACAATATAAACGTTAAATATTGCAACAAAACAACATTTGCACGCATTACAATTTTAACAGTGTTTGTATAGGTGTATTAATGTTATTTAATATGGAGGAAATCTTTATAGTCTTGAAGACCTTCACAACTTCAATTTTGCAAATTGGTGTTTAAGCGAACAAGTAATTAGTATTATTATTAACGAACGTCTGCGAATCTAATGAGCAAACTTTATATAAACATCAGTTCAAATTTAATCAAACAGGTAGGTACTTTACCGATAGCTACTTCATAAATGTTGTATTTGATTAAATCTAATTCTCCAGCGTGTCAAGTCGAGTGTGCATATACATAGTTTTATTCTTTTCATTTTTGTGTTATAAACGCGTAATAATAAAATAAAATATTTATGAATTCAATCAATCTAATACAATATAAAATAGTAAAAATACAGTAGGGTAAGTTAGGTTAATATATAGAAATATTGACAGAATTGACAGACTGCCTTTCACTCGCTTAATTTAGTTTTTGAAGTGAGAACTTCTTTAGCGGCGTTGTACACTTTTTTTGTAATGGGTAAAAAATGATAAACTCGCGTCAGGACACGTGACACTGATCGAAAATTCGTAAGACCAATTAAAATTGAAATGGCCGCAGGAACTGTCGAGGTGCGGTGAGGGGTCCACGTAAGCCGGCCGAGAACAATGACAGGGGTCCACGTAAGCCGGCCGAGAACAATAGCGGCTGTCAAAAGTACTGGAAGTCACACGTCACTTGAGACAGTTTTAATCAATTTATTTACTTTGTTAGGAAAAATCTAAATTGTGCTTTTATTTGATTTTGTTGTAAATATTAATTAGGTAAGTTAGTATAAATTAAATATTATTTATTTGTTATAAAATTACGTTTTTAAGTAGTATATTAATGTCTGTTTTGATCATATTTTTAATTTAATTGTAAATATTTTGATTCATTATTACTAGTTATATAATTATGTACGCACAACGTTACAACAGGAAGTTGATTTTTCTGAGGGATAAACTTTTTAATGTAATATAAATTGTTATGTTTGTGTACGATAGCGCAATAAATAAATATTGTATTCTACCACATAAAAGATAGTACTTTTATTCTGATAATTAAAGCAATTCGTGCAAAATTATTCCATAATCATTCCAAAATATCCAAAACGCACAACGTTAATACTTAAGTTTTCACTTCTGCCGGCACTCCCGGAGTGCAACCCGTAATTTTTTTTTAATTTGTTGTTTTATTATTTCATTACCTACATGGTCGTTAAGGGAAAATTGATTTTATATTATATACAATATTCACGAGAGCGTCGGTGGCGCTGTGGTTTCGGCACTTGCCTTCCAATCGGGGGGTCGGGGTTCGAGACCCGCCATGTACCAATGTGTTTTTCGTTTCGAATTTCATATGTACATTTGTCTGACGCTCCTACGGTGAAGGAAAACATCGTGAGGCAACCTGCATACATCTGCGAAGAAATTCAATGATGTATGTGAAGTCGACCAATCCGCACTGGGCCAGCGTGGTTGACTGGGGCCTAATCACCCTGACATAGGGTAGGCTCGAGCCCCTCGGTGGGGACGTGTGTGGGCTGTGATGATGATGATGACAATATTCACGTGTGATGGTTGTACCTGTCTACAGCTACACTCGTGCTTGGTTGGGCACAGACAGTTCGAGTTCAAGTAAAATTAAGAGAAAAAATGAACTCTGCAAACATCGATATCAAAAGCTGCTACGAAACGATAAGATATTGAACGTATTACATAAAATATACACAACGTAACAGTGTGGTGGTTATCGAGAGTTCGCGGCGGGCGCGAGGTCTAGCCAACGAAGCATGCAGCGATAAAACGAAAATAACTAAATAAAATTGTCTGTCTGACGTCAGCCTCGATGATTTCACAACAAGTTTAGCCGACACCGTGTCAAATGCGTGACATAATCGCCGGGTAACATTGTGCAAATTGATGCAGCTTTGTAACACTTACTTTTAACTGGACAACAAGAAAATAATATTGGCGATAGATTTCGTTTCTTTTGTGATTTCGCGATTGCTTTTTTAAAGCACGATTAACGATCACTAAATGTTCGCGTCGATTCAATCCGATTAAAATATTTTTGTTTCTATTTGCAATCACGCTTGACATTGAAGTGAGTTAAAAAAAATGATTCAATAAATTGAGGTCAGCTTAGCATCATCAAATAAGATATGGTGCAGTTTTAAATCATCGTTTTAAGGACGCAAACAAATATTATGATTTATGATAATAATAAATGGCAAAAAATAGGCTAGGTCAAAAGATATGAGCGAAGTTAAGAGGATATTGTGAAATCGCTATTGAAAGATGAAGAAGCGGCCATAGCAATGGAGCGTGTGACCCTAACTCATTGATAAAAAGGTTTCCACGCAATATTTTATGTCAAAATAATGTCCGTAGGTAGCAGACACCTATAAGATATTATCAACAGTTCCATCAATACCAAACACCTGTGTTTTTTGTGTTTGAAAAAAATTCAGAGATAAAAAAATCCAGTATTCTAACAGGGCACAGCACAGCCCAATCACGAGCCGTAACATTTGAATTTGAGTGTAGTCAAATTGTGCTTAAGCACTTCATTATGGCCGAGTCAAAGTTTAGCACAGTTTGAGAATTTCCAACTGGAGTTCGGAACTCACAAGCGGGGAGGTCATCCGAGTCAGACCCCAGGGCTGAGATCATTTTATTAAATATGGGCCTTAATGTCAACTGAAGCGCGTGAGCTCCAAGCAGTCGCTCTCGCTCAATCTGGTTCGACATTGTGTTTCATAGATTGGCGGATATAACTCGTGTGGGTGAAATAAGTGAATAAGGTACCTAATAAGATCGGTTTAATCAACACAACACGTAGCCTAATCAAATATGACCCCCCCGTCATATTGCGTAATTGAAGGCTCAATCATGGTAGACGTCGCGAAGGGGGGCGCGGGCGATGCGGGCCGCAGGACGAGTTGCTGGCTTGTTTGAACAGACCTCGATTGCGTCGGTGACAAGTTTCGTGTAGGCTCCAGTGTCGTGGAGATGGCGCGATAAACGGGCTTCTCGTGTTTACGATACGTCTAAATGGCAGATTGGCGTAATTCCACAAGCCACACAACAGAACGATGATTACTAAAATTTCCTCATTCGGTTCATGCGTGGTCAAAGGAAACTTTGCGAACAGGATAAATAATTTCTTAGTAATTTTCGATACGATATTGCGTTCAATTTAAATACGTTAAATGGTTTTTAAAGGATTTAAGAGTGGAAATATAGTAAATATAGATTTTATGGTTTTTATAAAATCATGTAGACCCAGGGTCGTCTGCATGGGTACCTCCGTCTTACCTATTTCTGCCGCAAAGCAGCAGTGCTTGCATTGCTGTGTTCCCGTTTGAAGGGTAAGGATAAGGCAGTGAAGTTACTGGGTACCGTGACTTTACATCTGATGTCACAAGGTGGTAACGTACAATGTGGTTCTTGTGAGGGTTGCGGATATGGGTGACTGATACCACATCGCTTTTCGAACAATATGGACCTACAAAAATACGGACGTACTATTGCATTAAACAAATGTGAAGCATGCCAGGTTCTACATTTTCATGTGTTTGTATACGACCTACGCTCACACAGATGTACCAGCGCCCCTAGACAAATGCCACACGCTAACTTTTCCGCAGTCGTTCCTCAAAAAAAAATGTATGGAGATGACATTAGCTGCGGAAAAAATAGCGTGAGGTTGTCGTAAACTAATGTCATTTCCATACATTTTTTCTGCGGAACGACTGCGGAAAAGTTAGTGTGTGGCATTTGTCTAGGGCCTCAGGTCAGTTCTTGGGCAATTCCCCTTGGCGATAGCCCGACCAGCTAGGTCGGGCTAGCCCGGGCGCGTCGATAGTGATAGTCGCAGTGTGGACCCTACCACGCGCGTCCATAAGGGCGGGAAGAACACCCGGGGGGTTTAGCGGGTAGGCCCGGCACTCTGCCGGGAGAGTCCCACACACGCTCGTCATCTAGCCAACGGCAAGTACGGCGCGGTCACGCATTCCCCTCGAAAGGGCCTCAGGTCAAACAAACCGCCGTCTTTTCTTGACGAGCAAGACACGCACACATACAAATGTGCTGCCATTCGCATGCTTCAGTCTTAATTCAACAACGTTCTGTCCGTCTTTTTTCAGGTCTGTGTCGAACAAAACTATTATAGACGAGAAGATAAAAAAACACAGCCCTTTAAACTCGAGTGACAATTTATTGTATAAACAAGACGGCAAAGAGATAACCAAAGAGTTTAAAAAGGGAATGAATGAAGCTTTCGCCTTACACGATTAGGTGAACGATGGACCGCGCAGCATCAGAGGCGTTCCTGCTCAAAGCCTCTGTTTGCTTATTCGTCCTCTTAGTTAAATATCTGGACGCTCCATCGATGTTCAACAGTATAAGCCCCGCATCCGCCACTAGCTGCTTTTTATCATATAGATTAGTGGCGTGGAGACGCGCGCGGGTTTCGCTCATATCCTCTGGGGGATTATTTAAAAGTTTTCTCGAGTGAAGCGTTTGCATGCATTTCTGTGCACGGCTTTATAGGATGTAAAAAGCTTAAAATATGTGAAATATATTCATCATCCTATGGAATTGTACCGTTGTTATTAGCGATGGGAAATATCACTGTTGCTCTTGTAAGAAAGATAGTGCGAGACATTATCCTTGACAATGTTGTCAGCGGTGACTGATTTGATTCACCTTGCGATTGCTTCATCGATTCAGATATTGAATATAAAAACTGAGCACAATTCGGTTATAGTACTATCGATTACAACGATATCTGCAAAAATGTTTGGATATGTCAGCACACCGTGTATTGTGCTGGCGAAACGTTGAGCTATTGTAAGATAACCGTCATTGCTGTTTTCCCGTCAGAAGCATCGGACGGGGGAGCATTATGCGCAATGTGCCAACGCGGCCAAGCGATATCTCGATTCACGATGCATAAAGCCCGCACGATGTTCAACCCAACCGTCTATTGTTTGGCATCTTGGTCAAACACGATGCTCGTATGAGCAAGACCGCAGGTTGTCACGAACAATTATTGTCCTCTGGCGGCAAGACAGTCGCAAGGTCGACCTCAAACTGTTATGCGATAATATGTGGATATAAATCTCAGGCGGGCATTATGATTATAAAAGTATATTGAAGCTACGCTTGTATTGAGATACAGACATTGTGGAATATTGCCAATCGCGATATGAAAAAACCAGCGGCAAACGTTTTCGTACCGTGGGCGTTGGTAAAAATATATTCACAAGTTTCAACAGCGTTCAGTGTGGTCGTGTGTCATTCTACATCCAAGATACCAGTACATTCAGAGTCGGCGTCCACCGGTGTCGCCAGAGAAGCGGTACGACCGTAGACAACAATATTGAATAGCGAACTAAACACGACCGCCGCCGCGGAAATCGTTGCCGAGCGGAGACGTTCCCGTTCCCGATCCCAGTGCGTTTTATCTCTTGATCGCGTTATTCAGCCGCGCATCAAAGGAAAATACGGGGGGGAAATATTAAGAACTGGGAAAGTGCCTTTTATTTATCTCAATTTCATTGTTTAGGAAACGATTTGTGCTATTGTGAAGTTCTGAGATAGAATTAAACGAATCGATGGTACAGTTTTACAGTTCGGCTGAATTGTTGTACTAGCGAGCGGGCGGTTCGCGGATAACATTTTTGTTTGTTTACGATTCGGCTATTATTGGGTCTTTCTGCGCCGGTCGAACGGCGGGTTTCAATCTTGATAAGTTTTAAGCCCGCGGGGCGGCGCAATGGCGTAGTCGCGTTTAAATATCCGTTTTAATTTTTATCGCGCGGCCGCTCGTCCTGCCTACACATTATCACGTCATTTTGCTATGCAGATAGCGCCGTATCGCGTGGCTCTACTTTAAACTGACCGATTATATTATTCGATGACACCAAATTCGATTTCAAACCTAGCACCATCTACTCATGATGTGTTTTTCCCTAATATTAATATAGAAGCGAGTCATTTAACTGAACTGCCGATAAATTTAAATGTACGAATTACCTAGAATGAACTTTAATTCATTCCAGGTAAAACGCACATTAAATTTATGCCAATGAAAATTAATCATTATATCGGGTGAGTAAACGGAAGTGGTTGCGAGATTATCAAACTAAATTTGCTGGCAGAAAAGTACCTTATGTAAAAGTATCAACTGTGTAAATACCATTAAATACCATTGTACAATATTTTTGAAAATATAAGAAAATGCATGCAAAGGTGCATGGATTACTTTTATTGTATTTTTCGTTTTCTTTAACGCGATATGGATGGTATCACTCTGTTTTAACTTTTAAGCCTTTTCTAATAGATTACAAGCGATTATTTACAGTACCTACTTGCTGAATATAATTATACTATTTCTATTATTTCTTTGGATAATCAAATAAGCACACCGTGAATTTGTCAAAAGAACTGTAACGTCAACTTTCAAAACATCATTAATTAAATTTAAATTCAAAAGACGCTGCATTTCATTGTATTACATCTCCGACGAAGAAGCTAAATCGAAGCTATTTAATCGCTGCAAACAGACTCATGTAAACCAGCCCTTACTAAAATATTATGAGAAATTGTAACAAGTTAAACCGGCGAGTCATGTTCCTGTTCATTATGTTAACACGATGCCAACTTCCATACAATAGGCAGACGGCGGCGAGCGGTGGCGGCGCTGGGGTGACGTCACCAATTCCGAGCGAGCCTTGGGATTGAGGTCGGCAAGCGAAATGGCGGCGGGAAATGTCGCCTCGAGGGGCTGATCTCATTCACCAATAAATCGTACGCAATAAATACTTTTCCAAATGGGCTCTGGCATAACCAGAACCTGTCTTGTATACAAATACTGTTAAATACTGTTAGAATGCGAAGTGACTGTTGGGACTTACCTTGATGCTGTCGTAGCAGGCGGTGACCCTGCCGTTCTGCACCTCTACGGTGGCCGGGGGATGCGCGAACTTGCACTCGGTGTCTGGTCGCGAGCACTTATTCCGTTGGAATTCGCGGCACACTTCGAGCTGCAGCCAGCGTGAGTCCTTTCCGTTCAGGAGGCTGTTCATGTTCACCATGGTTGCCATCGTTCGTTCAGTAGACAAGGGTGGAAAATGCGCGCGCAGTTACGCTGAGCGAGTGCGGCGCATAGGCGGCGTAGGGCGAACTCGCCCGCAGCATACACTTGTCCCGCTAATGAGGCACAATCGGCGCCCGCGCACCCTTCACTATCACACGACTACTTCACACGCGCACGGGATAAATAAGCGTCACCGCTGCGATCCACTCGCTCTTTCACGATGATTGTTACTTACTAAATGATTAATCTTATCTTACTAATAAGTTAGGAAAAAGACACCGACGTTGCAAGCTTATTTAGGCAAGTATTAAATTATTATTATCACACGCGTTCTTGTCGATGTTGACGGTTGAGTTTAGTAGAGGGCGAGCGGTGCTTGGTGCGCGAGCATGGCGGCGGCGGCGGCCGGTGCGGTCTGGGCGGGCGACGGTGGGGCGCGAAAAAAGCGAGATTAGCGGCTCGGCGGTCAGCGAGCAAGCCGGTGTGGTGCGGGACTCAACTCTGCGAACAACAAAACACACTGGTTACTCTCCGGGCATTCCGCCCCGGAGCCAAGCACAAGCGGCTACCGGGTTAGCAAGCGACGGCGACGGCCGTTCTCAGGCCGCCTCGGCGCCGTACGGTCTCCAAGACCGGGGCGCACGCACGGCAGCAGATTGAAGGCGGCCATTATTAGAATGTCTTTCCCATGAATGTTATTTGCCAGCATAGATGCAGCGTAAACTATGAAGGTGCGTAGGAAAAAGTAGCAGTTAATTTTTAATCGTTAACTGAAATGCTGGCTATTTTAGATACCTTTGTAATGAAGCCCGACGCCTCGAACCTGCTGCCATTCGATCCTTATAATTACTATAAAAATAAAGTAGAGGTGTCATTATGTTATTTTATGAAATCATCATGAGATAATGTACATATTCATAGCGTTTACTAGCTTTGCTTGTACAGGATATTAATGTAAAACACGTCAAGATCCCTGTGAGTGTTGTCACCCATACAAATATGAGAAATACATTATGGTTTTCTTGTAAATGTTTACAAAAATTTCATAAAAATAATAACGCCATTGACCTAAGTAGTACTTGACTAAAGAGAACTATTACTGTTGAATATTTAACTTTTAAGCTTTTTTTAACATTGGGGGCAATATTTTCATTCGTAAAAAATATTAATTAGCATAAATATTTATTTACTGTACTGTGACAGCGACAAATAAAGCGAGAGACAAAAACTTAATTCGCGTCGTCTTAACAAGATCAACAACCTCTCGGGGAACATGATCAAGTGGTATGTAAATAAATGTTATCATTCATAATTAAACTAATTATATTATTTATGGGTATACGACCAATTGAACAACACATCTAAAGATATAAAGTACTTAATATTATTGTTTTCGTTGTTTCGATAACTTTGGAATTGTGTGGCGGCTACATCGGCCGGGGCCGTGAACAGGGAAAAACTGGTGAAACCAAATCCTATCGTAATGTGCTATTTAAAGCATAACTCGGTTGAAAATAGCTCGGTGTGCGGCAACGCAACGTCGCGCTCTCCATCGTGCATAAATCTCTAAATTTTATTTTGAACGTGGATGCAACGGTGTTTTATTAAGGCCAGCGGTGTGCCCTTCTATGCTGAACAACATACTAGATTTTTATCCAATTTTTGTGATCAAATCTTCGCGCGATGTACCTAACTTCGGTCTCGCGCCCACTCATAACCAGAAACTCATAACTGGAATAAAATGTGGCGACTCATAACTGTCTTGAGGACCCACTCATAACCATGGTTATGAAATATATTTTAAACTTATAAAATATTTAATTTAGAGGAGTAACTCATAACCGAACATAAAAAAAGCAAATAACTAAACTGTGAACTACTTTGAAGTACATTTGAGACCAATAGTGCTTGCTTACTATTATATACTTGCATACTAATTTTAAAGTAAGTACTTTTTGTCTTATTATTTCATACTAAAAATAAATATTTAGTACGGCAATTTCAAGACGCAATACAAAAAAAATCCAGTGCATACCCGTGGTACTACTCACGTGTCCGGTAGTACTACGGGTGATTAATTTTGCCTGTAGTACTACTTATTGTCTTTGACAATCAAAGAACACCATGTGGGTAACTATCGGTTTTAATATTTATATTATTTTAAAGAAATTAAGGAACGCTTTAATAAAACTATTTTAAAAGCAACTTTAACGCAACTTTTAATTGCGAGTCATTTCATTTTTTAACCGCCTTAACAAAAAGGGGGACTTTATCATTTCCATTGTTCTTTTTTACGTTTGCTACCTCATAACTCTGTCATTTATAATCGATTTGGAAAATTCTTTTTCGTTTGAGGGGGTATAGTTCTCGATTAGTCTCCTGTCATCAAATCCGGGATCGGGCAACACCCGTTGTTTTATACTAACAGTAACACCAACTGTAGTACCACGGGTAAGCGCTAAACAAATCTTAACAAAAATAACAATATTGAGAAGTGATTGAGAATTAGTTTGTCCTGATAGCTACATCTCATCTAATCTTTCAAGCGCCGCATATGAGAATACTATCTATCCAAAACCTAATTATTATATATAAAAATTTAATAACATTTATATTATTTGTGTGATAGGTATATCTGCATATTTTTTATTTAGTAAGTATGTTATATAGTATGGGTCTATTTTTTTATTTTTCTTACTATTTGATAGCCTTATAAGCTGCTATACACGCAAATTCTAATTTATTACAATTTCTCCTTTCGCAGGTCTGCTGGAAGAAATTTAATTTATGAAATAATCAGATCCTTTTTAACGGACTTCAAAAAAATAGATACAGTCGAACATAGAACCTCTTCCTTTTTCAAAGTTGGTTAAAAAAGGAGGTTCTCAGTTTGACCTGTATGTTTGTATGTATGTTTGTCCGCGATTATCTCGCGTTTGGCTGAATCGATTTTGATGGTTTTGGTATTTTAAATTAACTAAAAAGATTGAAAAGAATTCTCTTACAAAAAATAAAACCGACTTCAAAAACACCAAAAAGTCATAAATAATCTGGAAAATCTTAAAAAATATAAGTACCTACTAGTTCAAATTTGGCACGAACTTCAATATAAAAGTGTGATGTTGTTTGTATTCTTATATTATTTATAACTTTTTGGTGTTTTTGAAGTCGGTTTCATTTTTTGTAAAAAAAAATACATTTTGTATTCTGTATTGTTTGTGCTGTCTAATTTTAATGCGGTAGAGAGATTACACACCGCAATAGCCACCCTCACCTTGCCGACCTGCAAGATGCCTCTTTACACCTCTTTTATACCAAGCTTTTTACTTTGATTTAAAATATTATTCACCCTTTTTTGTTAATGTTGTTAATAATTATTAAAGCGACTGTACATAATTGTGTAGTTGTGTTGGTTATGAGTTTCGTCTTCTCACATCAGCAGTTAGGAGTGGGACCTTTACGTATTGGTTATGAGATTTTTGGTTATGAGTGGGCGCGAGACCCTAACTTCATTACTAACGATGAAATGTCAATGGTTAAAGGTGACACTAGCGTGAAATCTATACAAATAAATAAAATTGAAGTGTCTGTTTGTAATGTCAAAATAACAAGTTTTTACTAAATGGGTATGAATATCGGGTACCAATAACAAAAACACAATTTAAACAATTTTTGTCTGTCTGTCTGTTTGTTCCCGCTAATCTCCGAAACGGCTGGACCGATTTTGACGGAACTTTCACTAATTATATACTCGTAAGGTAACATAGGCTACTTTTTATCAAGATCTTTAAAAAAAATTACCTAAAAAATCAAAATGCTGCCAAAAGTTACTATTTCACGCGGACGAAGTCGCGGGCACAGCTAGTAAGACAAGTGTAATTAAAAACATCAAAAATAGTTTCACTTTAAAACTTATGGCAATTCATATTACGTATTTCACACACATACGGCAAAAACTGAGAATGAGGCGGCGAATGCCAGAAAAATGTTGCAACAACAAAATAGTTGAACAGTATTAAATACTTTCAAGATAAAAATTTGCATGCACAGTATGGATCATTCAACGAACCTTTTGTTTATTCTATACATACTCGTACACCAACACATCAGCCGAGGCTGCTTCAGTGTTCGACACGCACGGGGAAGACATTCAATAACCTAGTGAAAAGATTACCAAGAGCAATCAGACGGAAGCGAATCTAAATAAGAATCTCGTGAGATCGGTCGGGGGGGTGGGGAAGGGTGGGGAGGGAGGTAGAAAAACAGTTGAGCGCGGGCCTTTGTGCGATCGCCGATTCGATCAGGTTACCATCGAAGAATTTATCATGTCGATCCTATTGATACCCTTCAGGAAGAGCGGTTGAGTAGGTAAAGAACAGTAATCCTCTTTCATCCACTGTAAAAAACCAGACGGCTCGTCAACATCCACGGTCTTGACCGGGACTCGAACCAGGGTCTCCCGCCGATAAGGAGGGCGCTCTCGCCACTGAGCTATCAAGACAATCGGAATGTCGAGGAGACGATCTGACTTTCGTCAGAAGTTTCATAAAAGTCGTAATTACATCTCTCTCAACCACTCTTAAGTCTCTTGTGAATGACAAAAAGAAATAGATAAGAATCTAAGTTTTGCTTGAAGTCAACATTAACCTTAGAAAGATTTTTATGAGCTATGAAATACTTCATGTTCATCAACAACATATTTTCAAGATTTCAGAGTACGTCATCGCTTACTTGTAATCTAAACGTGAACTTTTACAGGCTTAAACGAATTCGAATGGTGCATTTGATCAGTTGAAGGTCTTTGAAATATTGGAAAGAATTGACTGCGTCTGAAATTATGCAAGGTCGTCTCGTGGGGCGTTCGCTAGAGTGGCGCCTTTGATTGTTGCGTCGCCTTCACTATTGTGCCAGTCACTTAAGACTTTGACATTTCGATTTTGTTTAACAAAGACTAGACTGTTGAGGAAAACGGTTTAGCATAATTTATTAAATCGTTACAGAGAATCGGGGTTTTCAGTGAACATCTTAAGTAGGTAATGCAGCGAATAGGATGACCATGTTACTTATAAACTAGCTGAATTTCTATAAAGTCGAAATACGAGTAAGCGTGTTGAATTTGCTCCCTTTTGTTATCATTGCTGACCGTTGTTATCGTTACCGGAGATTGCGGTAATGAAATGGAGCGGCGGCGAGGTGGACGGCGATAAGGACTGGCTGTAACGCAAGGCCACCGCACAATAGCCAGTTGGAAAGCGAGACTCGGACCAGCTTAACCTTGGCCAGTGGAGTCGTTCGTGCTCCACTGCTGCCGACGATGACAAAAAAGCTACCGCGTCTAACCTTCGGCACGCTTCATTGGATCTAACATATTACACATTTTACACTAATTACCTGTAGGAAATCTACGAGTCTCATATTTTCTACCATAACAAGATGAAGATCTGTTCGGTCTAAAATCATTCATTTATTCAGGTAGGTCAATAAGAATGCTGACTGACAATTTTAAAATGACCTAAGAGACTTCCGTGTTCGTCCAGTGTGTTTTTATGAGAATAACATCTATCTGCACTACAGTTACTACAAGTTTTTCCTATCACAGTCACTTGCTTAAAAAGAAATGTATTAATTAAACTATAATCATACATAAATGTAGGCCATTTTTATGCTGTCCAATAAAGTTATCTGCTCATTTACTTCGGGATTTATTTATTTTCAGGCTTTATTAATGGTGGGTAATCATTTATATGTAACTCATATCTTTCCCGATAGTGTAAAAATACTTCGAATATCGACTGTATTTTTTAAACTCTTTTGATTTGATAACAAACTTACTTTTTTCATTATCGCGCCGAAGGCATTCTTTATAATATATGCATTTATGACATTACGCATACCTACCTACATATTACAATCGTGAATTTGAATCATGATCGTAATTTGTAAGCGTTCAGGGATACATTTGAGATAGCTATCGCCGTTTCGCCGTCAGTCATAAATCTCACAGAGGTGGTTGAAAATTGAACATATTTCGTGCGCTTTGCTCGAATGCGGCGCTAGCAGGCGCGAAATGATGTCACAGTTTGTTATTTTGCATGCGATTCACCATTTATTGGTCAGGGGCGATGTTTGACTCATAGACTTCAGGGAAAATTGTTCATTTATCTCGTGGATTTCGGAGAATTCAATACAGGCCTTTGTCAGAGATTGGACTTTGAGCAAAATTAATTAACAAAATGCATAGATGATACTATGAAATTTAAATTTGAATAAATAGGACCGTTAAAAAAAACAAATAAAGTATCAGAACACAGTTTCAACTATTATTTTCAAACATTTCAAACAACATTAACAGAATTACAACTAGCGTCTTCAACTATGCGTTTTTTAAAGAAAATGCAAATCCACAACAAATATTACACAATTCACTTTAACCAACCACCATTCCCAACGTAAAAGACTCCAGCCAATGTCTCCCACTCGGAGCAGCTGAACCAAAACAAAGGCCATTGTTCAACAGTTGCAGAGCTGGAGCAGTGGTGCTCTTGCATTCTGGACATGCGCGAGGCACATTTAGCAGTCTCAGGGGACGACCGTGGACTGGTAATTAGCAGGAGAGGCGAAAAATTTGCGATGGCTTAAAATTTACGAGGCGCAAATTACACGATTCCGGCGCTATCGCTGCAGCGCGCCGCCGTTAATGTGCACGCCTTATCGAACGTGGCGGGGCCCGCGCCCACATTAAACTGATCGCATCAACAAAACGTACAAAAATACAATACGGACTGAACATGGCGGCGATGGTAACATCAAAAAATGTTCACAATTTAAAAGGCGAGTCGTGCAAATTTCTTTGTAAACTTACAAACGAGAATGAAGTGCGCGCTCCTTTCATTTGCTCTTTGCTCTTCCCAAGATGTCTTGAGTGTGCTTTACATTTTACAAAATCACTCGAGTCCGCTTTGATAGGTGCTATGGCATCTACTTCTCATTAAGGAGCCCGTGTATTTACGAATTTCAGTTTCAAAGTAGCCATACAAAAATGTTTGCAAGTCCTCTTATCGTATTCGTAATCTGCAACTGTCGGGCGACATTGCAGACCTACCTACTTGTAATTTAAGAGATAAGATAATGACTAGTAAATAAAGTTAGTTTTGCAACTTATTACTTTGGCAACATAATATTATTATGCGCATTAAACGATTTCACAAAGTTAAAAATTTGATACATTTACCATTGGTAAGGAGCCACGATAAAATCCTAGGTCTAATATTAAATGAATTGTAGGTAATTTTGTGTTTTAATGTCATAAAGGCACATAATAAAGTGTTTTCATTTTGACTTTAGGAAAACAATGGACGAATAATTATATCGACGAGTAAATAGCACAATAACTAACATTATAACAATGACAGTTAGAAATCCTCGCTAGTTATAAAACAGAAATACATTTGAATAATAAAACGATGGTTTCATTTATAGCTCTTTTTTCGCGAAGAGTCATGCCTTTATTAGTGTAGTAATCTTCTCCAGTATTTGATGCATTTTAGGTTTAATGTTTTGCATACAAATAATAGGCACTTTTGTTAAGCTGCAGTTAACATCATGCGACTTGTATTTCTCGTAATCTGTGATAGACAGTATAATTTCCTATGAAGTTTGTTGAAGTTACTTGTCGATACACTAGAGCACCTTAAAATTCATTTAGTGTTCAATGTATATCATCAGACAAGGAAGATTAAGAACGGAATTGTATTCGATCTGATAAATTCGAAGCATGGTGACCAATTTTTGTTAATTTACAAATACAAAAGCTATTTTATTTATCAGCTAAATAGTACAGTGTTCGAGAATTCACTTCAGATTATAGAAGCCGTTTAAAGACCCAGTGTTCACGGTGAAAGGAATGTATTTTTCCGGCTAACTAATGAATTGGATGACATAGTGCATTAGATTAATTTAAGGCGAACAGAAAAACTTTGCGTACCAAGAGAGGAGCCCTGAGAGACGCCGGCATCGAAAATGATTTTAAGCAAACATATAATATAAAAATAAACTAAGCAAAACGAAGATTTGTGGTCCCATTTAGGCATTCTGTATACATTTTTAACATAACCAATATGAGAGCTAAAGAAGACTGACGAGACGAGACGACTCAATACCATAGCATGCCGGTCATTTTTAAAATGCTTCGTAAGATTTATCAAGAAAATGAATCAGTTCAACAGTCCCGGCAAAAGCTATAATGAATAATGGTTTTGTACCATGTGGTTTTTTCTTATATTCCAATATGACGGACAAATATCACGTAGGCAGTTTTCATTTCCACTGTGTTTTTTTGGAAGAGAAACTGAAGGGTGGAAGACCTTTCGAGTCTTTTATTGTTAGAAAAAACTATACAAGGGTTACAATTTCAACGACTTTTGGCAAACATGAAAATTGTTTACATAGTTTCAAACTAAAAAAAAAACTAAGTTTTAAAATACAATTGTGTAAATTAGTAATATAATATAACTTATTAATCATGAAAAAATCCTTACTAATATTATAAACACGAAAGTTTGTGAGAATGAATGGATGTTTGTTACTTTTTCACGAAAAAAAGTGGATGTTTGTTACTTTTTCACGCAAAAAGTACTAAATGGATTTGGATTAAATTTTTATAGGTAGACGGATTACGGCAGGGATTAACCTACAGTCTACTTATTATCCCGGAAAAGTAAGTAGTTCCCGCGGGAAAGTAGATTTACAGATTTTTCTTTGAACTTTTAGGGCGAAACATAGTTCGCGAGCTCAGCTAGTATCCAATTAAATATCATCATGATTAATTTTTCTTCTTTTTGGATTTGATAGGACTGCCAACTTATATCCGAAGTAATAATAAAGTAATAAGTGTTATTTATAACACTAACAGATTACGCTAAAATACTCTTTGTAAAATATTAACAAACTTTAGTGCCAGTCATACAATCCAATTAATTATCATAACCCGAAGGAGTTGACCAATTTTACTATTAGTAACTATGTTAATACCACAAACTTTTAAACGCCATCAGGATATATATATCGAAAGTGTTTGGACCAAAACTCTCGAAATTTAAATGAAAACGATAGTATATTTGGGACGTCGTAATGGCAATAGTCGAGCTTTACTTAAACATCGACAATTATGTACGAGTAAATGTTGTGCAATAAATAGTGTTATTTGGTGAACAACATTCATTCTGACGCTTAATTATTAGGAATTATTGACGTAATGCTTTCGTGGTATCAATGATGTTAGTATTTTTTGTGTTAACTATTGTTTTTAAAGTGTCTTCCACGTTTTCTTAGAGAACTAGAATTTGGAGTCAAACAATTTATACAAAAACAGTAAAAATGTTTTTGTACAGAAAACAATATGGTAAAATGTCTTTAAAAATATAAGTTGATTGTAGCTTTTTTATTAATCTGTATCGATTTTTTTACCATAACCAGATACATGAAACACGAGTGCATATTCTATTTTAGAGTAGGGTTGGCAATGGGATACGAAATACAGGAGTATTAAGACAAAACTATTGACTTTGACTAGAAAATCTTGCCGTTATGCAAAAAATGTGTAGGATTTTTTTTTAAAAACTTTATTCGATGAACGATATCGTCATCTACAACATTTACAGTGCACAATATTTGAAGTCGAAGCGACACAACGATACAAAAAAATTGTTTGTCAACAGTAATAATAATAGTTTCGGGAGTTTTTTCTGCCGGCAGTGCTGTATTGTCGGGTTCAGGTAGAGTGGCAGCTGCTACCCTTCCTACCGAGCAACGCGACGTGCTGACTCGGACAAACGTTTGTAGTATTTTAATTTAAAACAACACGTCATGCAGTTTGGTTATTATAAGTTCTATTCATTTAAATCGGTAAAATAAATTTCATATAAGTGATTTCAAATTTACTTACTTATACTTACTAAATTTACACTTTAGGTTTCGGTGTTGCAAATTGCTATTCCAACGTAATTGTGAAAACACCTTGCCTTTAAGGAATTTGTTTCTAAAACTACAAATTGTTTAAATATCACCTACTCCCAACGATCTTTAAATTTTAGTGACGTCATTCAGACGTTTTTATGGAAATATGGAATAAGTAAGTAGGTATCTAAAACGCAACAAAAAATATTTGTAGGGTTCTTTCAAGTTATCGATATTAATGTTGTACTTGCACGTGCTATTTTTAATATCCAAGTGGAAAATTTCTCATGACATTTATTAATTAGTGTACAAAGGATTTCTCAGTGCATCACGCACATCTGGAAACTACAAAATTTTGCTATTCGTGGTCTGAATTTAAAAAGTAACAATATGTAAGATGACATCACTGTACCTATTCTGAATAATGTGGGAGACGACTATTTTGTAGATTAAAATAACCTAATCTGTGCTTATTGATTATCATTTGTATTGTATTAAAAGTATAAGTACGTACAGAAATATAGATTGAAACTTGGAAAAAAAATTAAGAATCTAAAATCTCTTGTCAGCACGGTGGGTGATCAAATGAAAATCAGACATATTTTTCGGAGTTTTCGGACATCAAAAGCACTTTACATAAATGACATCATTGTATCATGATTAGTGTCGGAGACACAGATGATTTGCAAGTTAATTCTCACTCACGTGGTTTACTGAATGGCAAAAAAAAGTTGCTTGAGATGAGAAGACAAGTCTTTAGTAATATAGAAATTTGCGATTTCTTAAAAAATGCCAAAAAATCAATATCTGTTGATTTATTAGTTTCAAAAATAAAACAAAAAAATGGTTTAGAAATATGAAAATCAAAAATTATGGTTTTGTAGGTTCATAAATTTCTATTTAATAGAGTGAATAAATGAGTCAAATAGTAATAAAGGTTCATGATGTCACTTATCTAGGCGAAGAAAAACAACTAATATAACTTAGTAACATAGTTGGAGTTGAGTAATGATGAGAAAGGAAAGTTTCGTCAAGGGATTAGGAAGAATTCTACTTAGCGCAACTTTTACATTATTCCATGAAAGCTTTAGCGTTGATGTCTTCGCTATGTGTGATGCTAGTAGCCGAATGCACAAGTTAAAGCTGTGCATGCAACGTACCGACCACAACATAGGTAGGAATCTGTCCGATTTTTTTCGAAAATCACCGTCGAATTTCGGAAATCGTCGGCGATTCAACTCCGTCCACGAACAAAACAATCACAGAAATCAAATCGTGACACGTAAAAATGCACCAGATAGATCCAAATTTACTCCGATTCACAAACTTTCACGAACACACTTCGGCGCGAGTTCCGAATTCGACCAAACAAACGGTGTCTCATTTTAATAGAACGAGCGGCAACACTTACATGGTGAAGGGTAAACAATGAAGCCGGGTGAGGGGATGGTGAACGTCCGTAAGAGTTTAAAACACAGGAAGATAGATGCACGTGAGTACTTGATAATATAATAAAAAATGAGAAACGATTCGCCGGTAGCGTAGTAGAGGTCGCGTTCGCGGCCACAGCGAGCGGGGCGGCACGCGTCGTGATCGGGGCACGAGTGCGGTGCACGGAGCGGCGCGAATCACACAAGCACAAGCGGAGTCGGCGGGCGACTGACGGGAGGCGAGCAGCGCGGCGCGGGGGCTGCCGGCCAGTGCGCGCGCCGCGCACCCCGCGCCGCCCCGCCGCCGCCCCGCCGCCCCGCCGCCGCCGACCCCGCGCCCTCGCCCCGCGTCTGACGCCAGCCGGCCGCCTTATCACATCGCGCGGCGCGCCGCCGCCGCTTCCTTTCTCCTCGTGCAGTTGCGAGCTTTTCGCCACTGCCACACTTCCGCCGCCCGCCCCGTCGTCGATTGTGTGTAGACTGTAGAGTTTTGGCCGGTCAATGTGTTGCATTGCATTGCATGCACCGATCGCTTCCACTCCTTGAATTGAACAGAGGACACCCAAATTTTCCGTTTCCACAACGGCCGCTTTTTGTCTGTCAGTGACATCATCACGTGCGAACGATACTAATGCTGCCGATTCGGTTAATAGGCAAACGGACGTAGGTACATGTACTGATATAGATAGATCGTTTGATCATTTATCCACCATTATAAAACTGACCAACGAAACTCACAACGACGTAAATGATATTGTGCCACGAGACAGAATCAATCGAATGTAAGAAAAGACTAGTAATATTACGAAATTTGCAATCGCAACGCAACAGTCAGTAATATAACCTGTCTGCAAATCGAGTTGATCGAGGGGTGAGGGGAGGGCGATAAAGCGAGTAGGCAACACGACGACGGGACCGGCGCGGGCGCAGCCGAAGAGCGGCGAAAGTGCGCCGCCAAACGAGTTTTAGTTTAGTGCGGCGGGCGCGTGACCTGCCCGAGGACATGCCGCGAACCACTCTGCAGTATGCACTCAACTGTAACTTTGCTAGAACCGGTATTTTTCATTATTAAGTTGTGGTATAGAATAGAATTTTAGAAGTTCATTTTGGGATTAGGTTTAGATATTTTATTTTGACTGCACACAGCGTTTAAAAAGATTCCAATATCAGGGTTCGTTGTAATTGAGCTCTATCGGTACCAGAAAGAGTAAAATAAATAAAGCTTTTAAATCCCTCTACTTGGCGTTACCATAATTATAGCAAAATTGTATTGTTCACGAAATCAATTCTACTATTGTACACTAAACATATTTGTGTTTCAGGTCAGATAGTTTAGCAACAGTTGATATACTTGTACTCTATAGTATCGGAGATAACCGGGGAGAAAACGTATAAAATACTAACAAGAGAAAACTTAAAAGCTGCGACTATACTGACTAGCGATCCCAAAAAATCTAATCAAGTAAAAGTATACACTAAATAATTGTTTACACTAAATAATCAGGAAATAGTGCAAATAATACGATTTTGAAAATTTGTTTAATGACAATAAAGTTATGCACTGCGCTGCGCCTAATAACAGATACAATTTTAACGCATGCTAAACAGACCGGGCGAACAGGAACAATTGATAGCATTTGTTTTAGGTTTGTGCAGTAAAATAGACGTAACATTTTTTGCAGATTATGTATTGACGCGTGCAGCAAGCCGCGGATTCTGTGTGCCGGTTTTTCTATTGAGACTCCGCCAAGCGTGACTACTAAAAGCTCGTTTATTCGCTTCTTATAGACGTTTGACTTAATGCCTATCGTTTTTATAATTTGCTATCATCTTAATAATGTGGAGTGCAAATCTTTTGTAGTCGGCTAGTGTCATTGGCCGAGACAAGGCCAATTTATTGTTACCTTCAAGTCAAAAGCCTATTATGGACGACCATTGGACGACTCTAAGATTGATAGGTTGTGCTCAAATGTAATATTCAAACACGTTTTAAAGTAGCTTTTTTGTTTGAAACTAAACTAAGATCACAACACAATGCTAATGTTTATTAGTTGGTAGCTATAAATATGAATCTACAGAAGTCTTGGAACAAGGACCTATTATTACTAACTATTTCTGCAGTTACTAATTTAATATAAGATTCATCTGTGATTTCACTCATAATCTGCTGAGCATTATACAACTAGTCAAATACACGTCTTCGCTTTTTAGTTTGTATTTAAGATTCGTTTGTATCTAAGCTTTCGCAGGTCTTTAAAAACAAAACTATTTTAAGCTACTAATGGCATCGTTCCTCTTTATATGTGATTCCCATTTGAGCAAAATAGAATAAAAGTATATTTCTATTGTTCTTTTATGAATTCGATAACATAAAGGATTCTCTTTTGAATCTAATGCAAATGGAGTATAAAGACAAATTTATTTTAAAGATATTATAATACGAATAAATACTTACTTATAGAGGGCCGGTTTCAGTTTTTTAATAAGCTGTCACGATCAAGAATATAACGTTAGCGGTTCTCATCTAGACTATATTGCGTTTGAACGAAAGCGCCGTGTTGTGAATGTTTATTACGCATTATCTTGATGTGAGACTTTGGGTTAAGGACGTTCCACATTCACGCGAGAATCTCGCGAGAACGCGAAAAAAACACGAGAAACGTGAATGTGATCCGATTCATTCGTCGCAGGTTTTCTCGCCTTGTTCTCCGACTTTTGTCGGTTGTTTGGCGCGAAACAAAAGAGCTAAGAACGCGAGAACAGACGAGAGCTTGTATTGACTCCACACTCGTATGTTTCTCAGGCGAGTCGCCGATTTTTATTACGCACTAATATAAATATAAAATTGAACTGAACATTTTAGTTACGACGTATGGATACCATATTACATTGTAGATTAAAAGTAGGTGGTTATAAGTAACTTTATCACATCTTTTATGTCCAATGACGAATTCTAAAAGCGCAAAACACTTTTTGATAACCTTTACTCTAATTAATTTGAACAAAGCATGTACATATAAAAGTGATAAGATAACCACTAGCATTAAGCTTGTCGCAGCAGTTACTTCTGCGTCCATCGTCATCGAGCGTTAGAACTGGGGCCTTATTTTGCTAGCGTTAACGCATTTCTGGCGTGTTAATAACGCTTCAATAGCAACGCTTTTTGAGAAAGTTATTGTTGGTTAACCGATCACTAACTAAAACATTTGTCACTATTGACCTATCAAGAAATTGTAGTACAAATAAATTGCACTAGAAATTACGCATAAAAGCGACAAAGCAGCATGCAGTTTTATTGAAACACTATCACGTTCACGAGGCGCTCGACAGCGACGTAAAGGTTACCGGAATTAGTCCCCTGTATTGAGAGCCTTGAGTGTGTACCCAAGAAGTTCTCGCCGAGATTATCGCGCGAAGTGTGGAGCGCACATTATACGAAGGCATCATCACAATAGTGAGTGGAGTTTCATAAAAAAATCATAAAACACTCGGTCCTCTAGAATAAAAAGATGTGGAACGGATACGAAGCGTTTAAATTGATAGTTCTTGAGTTATTTCTTTAGTGTCTAAGTACTAGCAGCGAACGATATTGGCTGGCCGCCGCTGTCGTGACGTCTGCCCGCCTGCTCACAATGCGTACCGGGCGGTGCGGGCACACGCAACGCGACGCAGCAAGCCTTGCCACATTACATTTTATCGAAGCTATAAAAATTTTCCTCTCTTGTATCACTCGTAAACGGATTATTTCCAAAAGTGAATCCTATAAAACCGAAGACCTTATCGTTCACAATATTCCCAATGCAAAAAACCAAGTTTACGTTACTGTGAACTTCTTTTTGCAAATTTCTATAGCTTTATTACAACGCAAGATAGTTGATAACATATAGTTTGACATTCGTCGTTAGCAGTTTTGATAATAGTCATTTCGATTTTCCTAAATCATATTTTCTTTGTCATAAATATATTTGAGATTCTTGTAAAACTTACCAAAGTCAAAGTATCAATCATTTTATTTGCTCATAAAACATCACAGTATAATGCTACAAAAATATCCTTTGTGTTACTTTAAGCTAAACTCACAGTTTGCGCATAATCCTACAAACTGCAATTCGTTAGCGATGATACTTTGACATTGCAAGAAAAAACGTACCTCGTTAACGCCCTATGATGCACTGTCCTTACTTTTTGATAGTGATTTGTTGGAACGTAAATATTAAGTTCTAAGCATACAAATTCTGTACATCAAACTCTTTTCTAAGTCGGACCCTACAGACTTAGGAAAATAATTCGACTTCTGAAAACATTATTTACTGCAAGAAATTTTTTAGCTGAAAACGAGCTACTAGAACTCCTTCAGCTAACAGCGGAAAGTGTTATTAATATTATCAATTTAGACGCACTTTTTTATTTGTCTGAATAAATCTGAATATACATATTTACTTCATGTTTCTTCAGATTCCTATATATAAAACATTTTTATTCTTCTGTACACTGCATTCAGGTCATTAATTAAACTAACTAACCACGCACTTTCATACAATTATAATCTCTTACAAAAACTCGCAACTCCAAAATAATCTTATAAACTTGAAGCTAATCACGAGTATTAGGAAGAGATAAGATTTTTATGTTTGTTTCTAATGAATAATCACAACAACAACTCGACCGATATTAAAAATTGGTTTTACCTACGACTGGTAAATATAAAATTCCCAAGGGAAAAACGAGAATAACGCGGGCGAAGCTGTGAGCGAAAAGTAAGCGCAGCTATGTAGTAAAAAGAAGACCACAACCAAACAAGGATATCCATGTATTATCCTTTGATAACCATGTTTAATTTTCTTAACTTGGCAGATGACATTTTCAATTTTTCACTTCATATTGCGTTACGACTTGACTAAGATGCTAAGGATTCTAATTAACTATTGTTAATCAGAATAGTTCATAGTTATAAATAAAATTATAACTTATAAAAGAAGGATATCAAGAATTTTAAGTATAATCAATAAAAAAAGCTTCATTTTTAAAGACCGATGATTTTTATCCTAATGCTTCATGCATTGGAAGCACTAAAGAATTTTGAGTATAATCATCAAATGTAGCTTCATTTTTAAAGACCGATGATTTTTATCCTAATGCTTCATGCATTGGAAGCACTAAAGAATTTTGAGTATAATCATCAAATGTAGCTTCATTTTTAAAGACCGATGATTTTTGTCCTAATCGTGCTCCATGCATCGGAAACATTGCACGATTTGCGCGATGCGACAAAATAATAATCGCTTGAAGATGCGCTCAGTTGGTGAAAATTGGTGCCGAGACAAGCGTCGAGTTCAACAACCTCGCGTTCATCTCTCGCCCGCAAAAAAATGCACTGGCCGTCCCACGCCGAACGCAGCAGCACCCACACACGCCAAGCAAAGCCATGTGTAAGCAAAACACACAAACACAATTGTTGCCAATCGCCGCACATGTAACCGTACACCTCTCTCCTTATCCTCCGGATACAGTAGAACAATTCGAGAACAACGTTTATTGCCGCCAGGTCTTACCGAGACGTTTCCAATAAATTACACAAACTGACCCCACTGCCGACTGAAAGCAAACCGAGATTACTGGGTGTGCCTGTAGATGAAGTTTCAGTTCTGGTAGTCACGCATATTTAGTGTATATCGCATATTAAATATGATGCACGCATATTTTTAGCGATTCCATGTGAACATAGTGAGTCAGATCATATGAATTATGATGATGAATTGTGAGACTAACTTTCAAATCTTTTCGCTCTACATTTTGCGACGTCTGTGTGAGTGGCTATTCTTTCATATTCTGGCATTGCTGCTCACAGGCCCAAGCGTTTGAGTAGCCAATTGTCGAGCAAACGAGCCAGCGGGGGTGCGCCTACACAGCTCATCTCCACATCACATTACTGCGCACGCGCGATGTTTCCTGTACCTCACACATCTTAGCACCCACAAACATTATTGGTCTTTCCTTTAACAAAGACGTGAACGTTATAAAAAAGTGAGTGATGTCATCATACTAAATTCGCACTACTGATTAGATTACACAAAGAATAATGTTTTTTTTTTGCGATAATCATGTTACAATGAAATAATTTGCCAACGTGGTAACTTTTTATTTTAACTTTCAATTAAATATAAAGACAAGACAATACATGATTTCGCGAGGATACCGTTTCAAAAGCGATTTCGCTAACAAAGAGGTACAAATTCTCGGTCGACTGCTTGCTCGTGTAGATACACCAATTAAGCTAAATTATATATACGAAGAATTTAGAAACTGGTTAACTTCCTCGAAGCGCAACGCTGTAATTGGCCAACCCGCGGTAGGCGCACGGATGAAAAGCTGTCATAGACAATTTATTGTTTTCGAGTGACGCCAGATGAAATATTTATTTCCATTAGCAATGATATATTATACGTTCATTGCTTATCAGGGCTTACTGTGACGATACTTTTAACCATCATCATCATTATCACCACCTTAACCCATATAACGTCTTACTGCTAGGTATGTATGAGTCTCTCAGACGAAGAGACCAATTTCATCACCAGACTGTTTGGGTTGTTTTGAGTTTTTCATCTCTCTGTTTGAGATTAATCGTACGGGGCGATTTTCCATACAAACGTTGTTCCTAGCCTAGTTTGTAGGGTTCTAGTGTTTTGTTTAGGGGGCCGTGTTTCCTCCCTGGATAATAGCAAATGTTGCTCTAGTTTTTCCGATAAAATCAAAGGCCACTTTCAGCATGTTCCAACAGCACAAAAGATCCTCAAAGGCCGAAGTGCAGGCCTCCAATATAAGATAAGATAGCATATTCCAATGTTAACCTTTTTTATTAAGTTTTTATTATAACGAGATTTAAACCTACAAAAACCTTAGAAAAATAGGACTGGTTTTCTGCTATATTTAAACATTATATTCGGTCCGAGCTGCAGTCGTCTTCATCGTGCTCAGTTCGGTTATTCGAGGGCACAGCGCGACAGCTTGTCTCTACCTTAGTGTTTCCTCTTAAGAGAGGTGTACTACGGTAAACTCCCTTACGACCTATGGACCGTATTTTGTATGGAGCCATACAAAATACGGTCAAATACCTATCGCTAGTAACCAAACTACACATAGATCGAATAATGAAACCGATTGTTAGTCAACACTTACGATATCTACAGGAAGATAAGGAGCGGCTGTGTATTATACATCTGTCACCCCATGGAAAATAATATTTAATATTTATACACGGTGTTTCATAATAACCAATAAATAATTAATGCGTTATCTAAAACGAATTATTAAAATGTGTTTGTAGTAATGTCATTCAACCCAAAATTTTCATGTAGGTATATCATAGTATCATCATCATGTCTATGATTGACATGAAAATTTTGGGTTGAATGACATTACGGGTAAACACAATTTAATAATTAGTTTTCGATAAAGAATTGATTATTTATTGGTTATTATGAAACACAGTGTATATATAACACTTGAAAATGTTCATGGTTGGTGGTGGGTCTTCTGGGCTCGCCTGGCTAGCAACCATGATAGACATGTAATTGCATTGTTGTGTTCCGACAATTAGAGGTGCTTTAGCCAGTACCTCGGCTGCTGAGGAGTCCAGGTGAAGTGCGCTTCCACACCTTCGGCCTTATCATCACTTACCATAGTCCGAGAGCTTCCTTGTTACGTGAAAGAAATAGATGTATACAATTTTCTAATTCGAATGCAAGAATGTCACTGTTTGTTTTCACCTACACCATTTTACGTTCAAGTTTCTAATGTGGGACTAGCACGCGTATACGCGTAAACTCAAAACTTATCACCGGCTGCAAAGCTCCACTAAAATCTTGATTATAACTGTTTTTCCTAAGAGAAATAAAAAAGGAACACTACACGGTAAAAGGAAATTAGTCGAATTTTGAAAATAACACTTCACGAGTGGACTGTGGAGGAGCGTTTCACACCGGGTTTCCAGTTTTAATTAAAAGCACCGAGAAACCAGCTCGTCCCGTCTGGGGTAAGACTGCCTCTTTGACGACTGTGCATAAACGGCAATTAACCCGCTCTAGTGGAGTTAACGTTAACCTAGGTTTATTGCAACTGCAGATAAACTACAATGGCTGCTGTAGGGTGGGCAGTGTTGTTTGTATCGCTTATTTGTGGTTTATATTTCAATCACCTCAATCAAAATCAGGAATCCTACATTATTACACTAACTTTGCCATCCATCATGAATGAAAGTCCAGAACCTGGCCAAGATGGAAACAAAAAGGAACAGTAAGATTGTATTTGAATACTAAAAATAGCTTTATTGATATATCGTGTGTCATAACTCCAACGTGTCTCATAACTCCCCATAAAAATTATAATATTTATTTAACCGAAAAGAGAGTTTCAACCCTAATAACTTGTCATATCAATCAAATTTATGAAAATTCAATTTTAGAACAGTTTTAGGTTGGCACTTTTGATAGTTTAAATAAAATTAAATATTTTAATTTTTATGAGCAGATATGAGACGCGTTGTATACTATAGTAAATTCATGTTAATATTAACCACCTCCGTGCTCCCGTGGTTGAGATCACCGAGTGTTGATCGGAAGGTAGGTACGGGGTTCGATTCCCCATGGGGGCAGTAGTTTTATTATTGGGCTTGGTTGGTGGTAGGGCTTCCGAGCCTACCTGGCTAGCTACCACCGTCTTGTCTAAGTTTGTCGCCATAATAACAATGTTAATTAATAGCATTGTTGTGTTCCGGCAATAGAGGTAAGATTCTAAGCCAGTTTCTTGGTCGATGGAGGAATCTAGGTGAAGCTTGCTTCCAACGTCGGCCTTATCGTCATTTACTTAGGAAGACCAGACTGCACCAGAATAATTTATTTTATTATCATTCGAAATCAAACACCTCAGTGTCGTAAATTTTACTAGAAATCATGGTGAAAATTACAAGATATTTATCCTTACTAATATTATAAAGGCGAAAGTTTGTATGTATGGATGTTTGTTACTCGTTCAAACTGCTGAACGCAAAACTACTGAATGGATGTGGATGAAATTTTGTAGGTGGACGGATTACGACAGGGCTACTTATTATACCGGAAAAGTAAGTAGTTCCCGCGGGAAAGTAGGTTTACAGTTTTTTCTTTAAACTTTAAGGCGAACGAAACATAGTTCGCGGGCACAGTTAGTTATTATGTTATTAATTATCTATAATAATTAATTAATAATATTATAAAGCTGAAGAGTTTGTATGTTTGTTTGTTTGAACGCGCTAATCTCAGGAACTACTGATTCAAATTGAAAAATTCTTTTTGTGTTGCATAGTCCTTTTATCGAGGAAGGCTATAGGCTATATAACATCACGCTACGACTAATAGGAGCTGAGCTTCAATGAAAAATGTTGTAAAAACGGAAAAAATAGATGGCGAAACGTAGTTCGCGGGCACAGTTAGTAAATAATAATAAGCCATCAAGCCGGAAACCCCGGAATTAAACATGAGAGTAAAATATTACCCACTGCGATTCCACTCGCCGGGCATCGTTTGTGAGCGAGATATTCCAATCTGACTGAATTAACGCAGGCTAAAGCTATGGCCAGCGCTTAGATACACTTAGCTCATTGCGTCTAGGGACCAACTACACTCCAATATAGAATACGATAGCTTAATACAATTTCACTTGCTTGTGTTCGCAAGCTGTTCGGTAATTTAGAATAATTTATCTAGTTTCAAGGTATATTCTGGTAAGGTTTACTGGAAACATTTACTGATGTAAAACTTTGGGAGAAACATTGATTTTAATATCTTTCATATCGTAAAAAAAACGATTAGGTAAATTCCTTTTTCATCATCAAGATTGTGTCGAAGTTTAATATTTTATTCCTTTACGATATTAATGGACGGGTCGTACGAGATGGCGAGCCTGCCGTCGCTACTTCAAAAGGCGTTTCGAAGCAAATGTCTACTAGTGTATCGTATCAGACTTTAAGACCCTTGAAGGAGCTCCGTACCTGGTCAAAGAAAACTTTAATCACGTCAAACTAAACTTTAATTAGACAGAAAATTGTGTGATGAAACACCGTACGTAAGGGACGTCGACATTTTCGTGTTTTCGTTTTTTAGGATTAACTTTTATCTCACAAAGTCTTAAAAATATATTTACAATAACCCAAAAGGTTAATTGATTTCAAACGCTTCAAAAGAACTTCATTACCTATTTGTAGATAAGCATTGTAGTATGGTAAAGGGATCTATATAACATAATAATGTCTAAAAGGATAAGAACTGTTGGATCTCGCTTCCCGCATCATTTATCAACTATTGTAATAATAATTGGATTTTATTAATATTTAAAAAGTGAGCACCAGTAGGCTTACTCTCGACCCAATTCCGATCGTTCGACATTGGGATTGTGATTTTTCGTACGCTTAATTTGCCGCGCATTGGCGCCAAATTGGAGCCTATTGCGCTGATTAAAATGAATCCAAATCAGTGCTATATAATTTTTTCAAAATTCGGATTCTAATTGGCGCTAGAGTTGCGTACAAAAAATCCTAATGTCGATCCATCGGAATTGGTTCGAGAGTAAGCCCACTGGTATGTAGTTCTAGTTGGTATGCATGCATTTTTTACAATTCATTGTCATTGCTCTAAAAAGAATGAATAAGACAAAACCTCATATAAATAATTTATTAAAAATTCGACTTCTTACAACAACATTTCTGAAGACAATTAATATTTTTGTACACGCTTCATCCATTGAAGCTAAAATAATACCAGCAAAAATTTGTTAGGAAGTTTGCCATCATTATCCTTTATATAAAGTTCAAGGGGTATATTTATACTATTTTTCTTTTGTATGACAACAGAAACTTTAGAAACACGCAATCGTGCACGATTTCCGTGTGTGTTCCAGTGGAGGTAGCTTCAACCGTTTCGGGGTGATCCACGTACCGAAATAGGTTCCGGAATATTGACGTGGGCGCGGAAATGAAAGACTTCTATTGGCGTCCATTGACATCTTGTGTTGTTATCCGCGCGGAGAAGCTTTCGTTGAAATGTGATTTCAATATTGTTTTATTTAATGTCCGTTCTTATATGACTTTGCTGATTTACGATGAAGGTTCCCCCTCCCTTAACTTCCTTTCCCATTTTTCCCGGTCAAAAAACTGAGTCGCTTCAAAAAGTTTGGATGTTTGTTGTAATAATGTACCTAACGAATACTATTTTTTTATTATGTTATGTCGTCTTCTGTATGTGTACATTGAGATCAAATAGAAGGCATAAATTATAATCATCAAAAGATAATTTTATTGATCCAACTCGAAAAAATACACCATCAAAAAGCTATGAGTTGGATTTACATGTGCTGTGTTGTGAAAAAAAGTACTACGCGCTGAAGTTCACAGTTAACGATGAAGCCGATTGTATTCGTAACTATGTATCCAAATGTATAAGGTATAAGTGAAGTGTTGATACTTAAGTGGGTTGTTCAGATGATCAAATGAAACTGCAAAAAAATCAACAATTTTATACAAAAGTTCAAGGCTTATTTCACTGAATTATATTAAACAATCTCTTAAATATCAACACTTTTTCTCTGTTACACTTCATATTCTACATTTAATTGTGTTAGCATGTATATTAAAATTGGACGAAGATTTACGGAAGACTCATAAATGTGACCATAAAAAATTCCAAAAAGGCTAATTAGCAGCAATTAATAGCCTAGCTGTATTTATGTGATCTTCAAAATAGCGCCGGCGCGTTTGTTACAGGCCGCAACATGGTTGGCTGCATAATTGTGCAGCACTCCATTGCGCATAACCATCTATTCTGTACACGGTAAGGAGCACTAAGCAAGGCCGGCATTAATTCAGTCTTGAACGGATTATTCTTACTTCGAGACAATAGGCAGGCGAGGAACTGGGAATGACGGGCGTTGTATTGGACTGTTGGTCTTCTAAGCAATCTTCGTTATCTAGGCATAGGGAGTTGTTCAGCTTTTCATTGCTTAAAGATTTTTTAGTAATTTCCCGAACGCTGCCCATCCGAGCTGGATTCGACGAAAGATCTCTTCTCCGAAGTTGGACTTACCTAACTGGACTATCTGTCGTCGTAGTTATGTATACCTATACATAACTGTCAACAACTTCAAGTGTAGTGTTCCCAATATTAACTGGAGTGGGTACAACATGGGTATTCGACATGATTTTTGGGAAGCACTACTGAGATCTCCGAGCATGGTGTTCAAGTCTTGCAAGGTCTCAGCCATTAGGACTACATCATCGGCAAAACGGAGGTGTGTCAGGTACTCGCCATTAATGTTGATGTCGTATCCTTTCCAATCCAGAAGCTTGAAAATATCCTCCAATGCAGCGGTAAAAAGTTTTGGAGAAATAACGTCTCCCTGTCTTACACCTCGCTGCAATTGGATGGAAGTCGGACCGACATATTAGTGGCGTTTTCGTATAAGCATATTACCTTTTTTTCTGGGGGGTAAATGCTTAACCGCACCGTACCCGCCGTTGGCCAAAGGGCGAGCGTGTCTCTGGCACTCTGCTGGGACTCTCCCAGCAGAGTGCCAGGCCTATCCACTCAAAACCCCCCGGTGTTCTCCCTGCCCTTATGGGCGCGCTAGGTAAGGTCCACACTGCGACTCCACTACCCACGCGCCCGGGCAAGCCCGACCCACAGGTCGGGCTATCGCCAAGGGAGGATTGCCTGAGAACACCAGATAAGCATATTACCTACATGCGCATTAGATTACGCTTTAATCAATGTAATTCGTAGGTGGTATACTGCCGCTGTACAGCGACTACGAAGAAAACAATACAAATAGCAACAAATTGTGCAGGCAGTAAGGGTTTGCAAGTCTCAGATTAATAATTTGTCTTATTAATGAAGTAACGTGAGACGTGTCAGAAGCCAGTCGGCGCACGGCGGTGCAAAGTGCCTGCAAGGTCACTTACCTCTGCCGAGACTGTTCATGCACGAATTTCGTCTACAGAACTATTGTATTTGTGTATATTTTTCTCGATTCATATATACAATTGTTATTTTAGCGTCTTTTTATCGTGGACATTAATATATATGCAACCGTATATGTCTGCTCGCAGACCATATTTGTTATTCGTAGTTTTGTAGAAATCATTAAGCTACCCTAAAAGACGATATAAAAAACGTAGGTACTTCTTTTCTGGCAACAAAAAATCCTGGCAATCATCTTCGTACTTAGATCCTTAACATTATGAAAGATATAAAGCTCAGTGAATCATAACACGCCGTCGTCGCGTCGCCGTCGCAGCCGTGAAATCAAAGATAGAGTCACGCACTAAGCTCCCACAGTCAACTACTGCCTAGTCGAAACAAAAAAAAAAGACAAGAAACAGCTTCTATGCAGTCGTTGGTGCTAAAGGCGAACTTGTAATTGGAAAATAGTTGAAAAACTTGACGAAAAACCGTGACGAAACATCTAAAATGCATACCTTAAAGGAGTCTCCGCCATATTTTCGAGTTTCAAGTATTTTTCGTTGGCACTGGAAGCATAACAATACAGTCTACTTTTTGTGAGCAGCTTAAAGCTTCATGACACAAGAGGCAGGCAATGAATCTATTTATTAGAGTATGTTGAACTCTTTAGCTGCCCATAAGTAACTCGTGTCGCCTTATATGAGCTTGTGTTGCGAGCCGAATCAAATCAAGTCAATCGAGTTCGTAATTGTAAACGCTAATCTCGTCGAATTGGTGGTCAACAATGTGTATTGTAGTAACAGACGGGTAGGTATTTAATAGTCGCAAATACGCATCAATATTTGCGCGATGCATGGCTTATTATGAGTGTCAGCAGTTCAGCACGTCCTCCATTCCGAAGGCAGTGCTGCCGGGCACGCAGCATCGCGTTATGTGCAGTGCGGTTTGACTCGGCTGCCGCAGCTCGTAAATAAGGGCGTCTCATTGTGAGCCCATTATTAATGAATCTGCCGCCCCCCACCTCCATTCCGGCCGCACTTGCCCGAAGCCCAAATAACAGGTGTGCCTAACCCCGTTCGCACAATCTATTTTCGATGTCTTACAACCGTGCAGGAGAAACGCTCGATGCGTTCTCCCGCTCTAAATATTCATACCATATGCCAGATATTGAGATTTGTTGGAGCGTCATCTGCGAGACATCGCCGCTTCTAAATAAGCGCGGTCTCGTGTTGGCTTTGGAAAGTTTCATTAGCCGCCTGGGACATACTTATGGCATCGTGTTGCTTGAATTATGTGCGGAATTTAAAGGTTCCATAAAGAAGAGTGAAGGATAAATTCGGATGAGAGTTATTAGCGTGATTATAAGTTTTAGTGCAATATGCGACGAGGCATTAGTGATTTCTGAGAAATTGTACCGTTTACTTATTTTAAGTCTTCAATTTTGTATAGTCACGATGTTTGAGAATCAAATGCGTTCTTACCTACAATATGTTATAATGATATCATTTTTAAAAGGAGAAGAATATATACACATATAGGGATATTTAGGTCTTGAGTCGATTGCCTTGATTAAGACGATCAAGCATATTAATTTCGCCAGTTCTCTTTGATACTGTATTAATTAAAGGACTAAAATAATGGGTCAGATGCTGATTGTTAAAACACAACCTGACGAGAGCACGACTGAATGTTTTATGCTCAAGTATGCGAACCACCTATTTTATACATTATAACATGCTATGCAATAAAGATTTTGAATTGAATTGAATTAATGACAAGGAGTATAGACATTCATTAATTAAACAATGAGTTAGTCATCAGTCACATTGAGAGTTGAATCAGTGTCATGAACCAAAGTAACAAATCGAACCTAATAAACAAGTCAGCATTACTCACACACGCACTGGACGCGAGTGTATGTACTTTGCGTGCCAAAAGGAAGAGAGCAATGCAACTTTTCATACTGCTCCGCCGTTATCGGCACCACAGTAAAAGTGGCGTTAAACAAAAAAGAGATCGAAATATTGCTGACTTTTAACGTTATTGTAAATGGATACGCTTTATTTACATGCAGATAGTGAAATTGACGCTATTTTATTCTATTATAATAACATTGAATTCTACTTAAACAAATTTATGTAAAAACGCATATTTCAAACGTGGGTAGGTACATAAAAATAATGTAATAAGCATTCCAAGCTATACAACGATGTAATAATAGACGGATTACACAAAGTGGCAGCAGCGAGCGACCCGCCATTCGTCTACTTGGTGGTGCAGTGTTCCACTGATGCCACTCTATTATTTACTTCTCAGAAAACTGCTTTCATATCAGCAACAGCGAGCCGTGGAGGCGCACAAAGATGCCTCCCTCGCTACAAACACAAATGCATTTACTTTATGAATGACGTAATCGTAATATTGTTCCGCGCTCGGATTTGTATTCCATGTTCCGCTGCAATCAGCTCCGTATAATAAATAGGAGGAGCTCCGCAGTCGTATTAAGCAGCGGCATAGATTTTCGGCGGAAAATAAAAACAAAAGGTGCCAGCGCGTTTGAAAGATTATCGTGACAAATGGGCGCGCGATAAGCTAGGTGAGCTGGAACAAACGTTGATTATCATACACAAAGCCTAAACACGAATAGTGTTTCATGCACAATAAAGAATAGTTACAAACTAACGGCCAGCAGTGAGTGACGAGGATACGGAGACTTGGAGGTCAAACGATTCCGAGATCGAATTCAATATGTACCTGCGATCTGCCACACGGATTCGAGCAGATAGAGGTGAATCAGTCAAGTGATGTCATGGAGGAAGTGGCCACTTGGCCGCAGCCGCCATCCTACGCAGCGCCGAGGGAAGACTATATACACACCTTCAAACAATAAACAAAAACATGGCTCTGGGTCACTTGCCCGCTACCACTTTATTAGATTTCAAAATTAACATGACAATGCCAAGTTGACGCATACTGCGTGATTACATTACGTTCTGATGTTCGACACCAGTTTGCTAAGCAAAACGCATCTCTATTTTTAACCGACTTCAAAAAAGGAGGAGGTTCTCAATTCGATGCGGTTTTTTTTGTATGCTACGCGATTACACCGCCAGTTGTGGACCGATTTTCAAAATTCATTTTTGTTCGATAGAGTATACTCCAAGGGTGGTCTGGTCTAATGGTCACCAAAGTCAGGATCTAATGATGGGATCCCATGAAAATCGAGGAAAACCCTTAAATTTTAAGGTGTTTCCAACGTGTTTTGTGTGTATGTTACGCGATTACTCCGCCAATTGTGGACCGATTCTCAAAATTCTTTTTGTATTCGATAGAGTATACTCCTAGGGTGGTCCCAAGGTCACCAAAGTCAGGATCTGATGATGGGGTCTCATGAAAATCGAGGGAAACGCTAATTTAATACCAGCTGGTATTAAATTAGGTTAGGTAAAAAGTTAAAAATAGAAAATATTTTACAAAAAATAAAAACAGACTTCAAAAACACTGAAAAGTTAAAAATAATATAAGAATAGGTACAGACAACATCACACTTCTATATTGAAGTCGGTGCCAAATTTTAAGACTTTCTAGGAGATCATCGTTTGGCACCGACTTTAATATAGAAGTGTGATGTTGTCTGTACCTATTCTTATATTATTTTTAACTTTTCAGTGTTTTTGAAGTCGGTTTTTATTTTTTGTAAAATATTTTTTTTATGACTATTGATTTTTCAATTAAATATCTGTAAAATGTAAAATTATGAAACACGATGAAAGTGTATTAAAAAATGAAAATTATATTAAAATTGATTGATTACTTTTTTATATTGATTTCATAATTTGTTGCACAAGCTTCTTACACGCTGTTTGCTGTAAGTAAAATAGGTATATTTACAGAATTTTTTACTCTTTTTTATATTGCCATTAATTCATTGATTTTGATCACATCTGTCAAATTTAACAATAATATGACTACGAATAAATATGACGATAATACACAACAAGACGTAGACAATATAAGACCACAATCATGACAAAATAAAAAGCATTTCTCAAACATCTTCAATAATCATAACCATTGTTCATAATATGTATGCACAAAAAACTAGAAAATTAAAAAAAAAAGAAACCCAAAGACGCTGTTTTTAACAGAATTGTTCCAGTTTTGCGTTCGAAGTACTGTTATAATCACGTTAATAATCATTGTATAACACTATTCTATTCAGTAAATACTTCGGTATTTCATCAAACATATATTATATCTGGCTGGTTTTGGTATCATTGAAAGTTTAAAATTTAAAGAACATAATTCCAAATTCAAATTAGGAAAATGTGTGATTTTCATTTGTTTTTCGTACCGCCAAGATGAGTGAATCTAATGAAGAAATTCGATACATTTTAAAATTTTACTACAAAAAAGGTAAAAATGCAACGCAAGCCGCGAAAAAAATTTGCGATGTTTATGGACCTAGTGCAGTGTCTGTGACAGTAGCACAAATTTGGTTTAAGCGTTTTCAATCCGGAAATTTTGATGTCAAAGATGCACGTCGCTCTGGTCGCCCTATTACAGATAAAATGGATGCCATTTTTGAAAAAGTGGAGCATGATCGGCATGTTAGTAGTTACGACGTAGCTGAAGAACTGGGAATTGACCACAAAACAGTTTTGGCGCATTTGAAAAAAACTGGGTACACAAAAAGCTCGACATTTGGGTACCTCACGAGCTCACTGAAAGAAACCTAATGAACCGTGTACTCATTTGTGATTCTTTATTACGACGTAATGAAACCGAACCTTTTTGAAGAAGCTGATAACTGGTGATGAAAAGTGGATCACGTACGACAAGAACGTGCGAAAAAGGTCGTGGTCAAAGGCCGGTCAGGCTTCACAGACTGTGGCGAAACCCGGGTTAACTCGCAACAAGGTGATGCTGTGTGTGTGGTGGGATTGGAAGGGCATTATTCATTATAAGCTGTTACCACCAGGCAGGACCATCGATTCTGAACTCTACTGCGAACAACTGATGAGATTAAAGCAAGAAGTTGAGAGAAAGCGGCCGGAATTAATCAACAGAAGGGGTGTGGTTTTTCATCATGATAACGCTAGACCTCACACATCTTTAGCCACTCAGCAAAAATTAAGAGTTTGGCTGGGAGGTGTTAATGCATCCGCCGTATAGTCCTGACCTTGCACCTTCAGATTTCCACCTGTTTCGGTCTCTTCAGAATTCTTTAGGCAGTGTCAGGTTAACATCACGAGAGGACTGCCAAAACCACTTGTCGCGGTATTTTGACCAGAAGTCCCAAAATTTCTATAGCAATGGGATCATGTCCCTACCTACAAGATGGCAAAAAGTTATCGAACAAAATGGTACCTACATACTTTAGTTAAATGTAAATAAACTATATTAAAAAATGTTTTGAATTTTCTTAAAAAATGCGAAGAAACTTTTTCCCCAACCTATTATTTAAATTCTTTCAGACACATTACTTACAAAAACTGTAAAACGGTACAAGTTCATACTTACGTGAAGAGCTTTTAATGAAAAAATTATAATGGATTTAACCTTGTAAATTTACAAGATATTTTCGTATATTCATATTCAATCGTCTGATATTTTTTATTTGTGGTTTCCAAATATACAATTAGCTTTTAAATTGCAAGTACCTACGTGATTAGAAACTAATTAAGTAGGTTCCTGCTATCATATGTTTTAAATTCTAAACACCCTTCAATCATACGTAGCTATCAGTTATTACCGACACTGAATTCTAGGTAAGCGAAATGTATACAAATACATGCACGCATAGAGATTGATATTGTTCCCGTGTTAATTAGCAGAGTGTTGGTAGTCAGTGACGTCACGCATCTAATTTGATTACATCAGGGCAAGGCCTCTGTGGTTAGTATCGAATCACCGATGCGCGGCGCGTTGACTTGTCACTTCATTTGAGATCATCTAATCCAAATTGTTACACCTTAAACTATAATTAAGAAAAAAATCAAAACATTCATAATCAAAACCCTTTAGACTCTTTAGACTTTTCAACTTGAACGTTTCAATATGGGCTGAAGTGAGAAACGCGGACAAGGGAGATTTGTTCAATTAATGAATTAATTGGTACTCATAACGCAAATTTTATCAAACGATTCTAGCTCACATTCGAAATATTGAATTGTGCTCATTGAGGTAATATGTACTACGTAGAATTATTACCTCAATGATTGTGCCAGAAAATATTGCATAATACCTAATTGTTTAACTAAGCAACGCGGACGCTTCAAATGTAAATCCGAATTAATCCAACAACAAAGCGTTTACTTACCTAAGAAACAATGAGCTCCTCGTAAAGTCGCTTTTGTGTTAAATGACCGTCGAATCCGAATCTTCATTACAGTTAAACTAACCTCGATAAAACGGACTCTAAGTCTGTGTCACTGCTGTGTTGCGGTTTCTTTTTTTGTACTACCTATGATGCATAAACTAAAATATAGAATAGAATGTAATAATAATGGTTAACGATACATAGGGCATTACATTTTTAAAATATCAACACATTTTATTTATTTTACTCTGGTAATATTTTCACAGTACATATTCATTTAAAATGATATTCAATAATTTCGCCTATTATTATAGAATAAGTCGGAATACTATACGCAGAACTTTTGACCGATTCCATAATCGAATTTTTATTTCAAGGCGAGTAAATACAACAAAACATAGTTATTGAACATGTCTTAAGCTAAACATGGTGACGATAAATGCGGTAATAAAATAAAAGATAAAAAATATTCCTTCAACACTATCACATAACACAAGCTAACGTCCTTTTGGCTCAACTTTGTGAATGCTTAATACTGGAGTCGGTTTGTTAGATAACATTGTTATCGTCGAATTCAGTTCACAGATTCAGATAACAACCCTTCATTGGATACAGAGTCACTTCATAGAGTTAAATGTTCCGTTACAATTTCTCACAATTTCACGGATTCCGTTCGCACCCGCGCGCGGGGCACGGGTCATTTGAATTATAAAGTGAGTATGAGTGCACGGTGAGTGCATAAGACAGCGTCCATATGCAAATAGGGATTGGAAACGAGGGGCACCTCAGCACCTGCCGTGCCGGCGCACCCCGCGCCTACTTCAATAATGTCTCCGCCTTTGACCTTGTTTTATTAAACGCGTCGCTTTTGTTGCTCCTTATAACATTTTTGTTCTGGTTCTTTTTATTTTAATAAGATTATATTTTAATAGGGTTGCATTTTTTGAGCCGTGATTAGAGTTACTATCTATGTCAGAGAGGATGCCTGTTGAGGATGCACAAAACGCCTGATTTTTCGGAAAAATGCCTGTCTCATGAAAGGATCGGATACAAAGACCCCCCCCCCCCCCTAAAAAGCCTGTCAAATGCGGCGAACGCCTGTCAGATGGAAACCCTAGCCGTGATACCACTTGATTTTTTCACAAAATACGTTTAAAACTTGGGTAAGTTTGAGACTTTAAAAAATGAAAATAAGATCAAGAGCTTAATACACGTTGAATGATTTTTTACTACAACTTAAGTTTGCTTGAAATGTGAGGGTACCGAGTAAATCGTGCTGCAAACCTGACTCACACTTTGGCGGGTTCCCACAAAAGAGTAATAATTAAGGGGTTTTTTGATATAGTGTATGCGGCACTACAATACAACACTGCACCGACTGTCTCTTATAAAGCAGTGATTGGTGCACTTTGACAGTCATTCAAAGCGATATAGATTTTGAGTTACACAATCAAGAAGCAGAAACCGTCAAGTATTATTCATAATGGTCGCTGATAAAATGAGGAAATAATTTTAAAACTTAATGCTTTTCTTGCTTGTGTTACTGTAATAACACCTAGATCCAATTTAATCAGTACACATCTCACGACCGAAATTGTTAAGACAATTAACGACTATAGAACTCAAAGTTGTTATACTTCAAACTCAGTTGTCAGGCAACTTCAAGATATACATAGACACGGCTGAATCAGAACAGAGAGCTCCCATCGCCAAATTAAACCAACATTCAGGCGAAGCAAACAAACAAGAGCGAGTCCAATAAACAACACTCAAACCGATAGTGGAATAAGTTAACTCTTACAACGACCCAGCGACCGTTACTCAAAACTTCTCGACGGCTTTGTTCCCAAACACGAAACTAATTTATTCGTATCTCAGCGACCATGCCGACGTACTAAATAATCGAAGAGCGAATTATAAATGCGTATTAACGGTCAAGTCATAGTTCAAAGATTAGGACAGAGGGTAACCCTTTGCCGGCGGCGCGCGGCGAGGTGAAGAAGTCTCAAATTAAATCGGATCGCCCCTTGGGCTTGATGCACGTTCAGTTTTGTCATTTTAATAATAGCCACCGCCCTTTGTATCGCGGATTGAGCGCGCCATTGTAACGAACTTCTGGGGCTTATTATTGATCAAATATGTACGGACGTAGTAATTACAGCGCATTGACATGCGAATAGAGCGGGGCGCTTTCCTCAAATTTGCGGCGGTGTAACGGAAATGCAAACCCTTATCTAGAGCTTTCGGCGGGCGTAGCACGCTAGTCGGCGTCGGGGCCGGCGGCGTCGCGTGTGGCGCCACTAATGGATATTGATGGCGATGCCGAGGCTAATTAGCCCCCTACTACCTCGCGCTGTCCCGCCCGAGAGTTTTTTCGTGCGACGAGCGATACGCTAGCGCTAGGCGACCGCGCTCCGACGACGGCGGCGCATCAGTCTCGAGCGATGTATCTCGCTCGGGCGTACCGAGTGAATCAGGTGACCAATGTCTCGTGATAGCAGACAATACTCCGGCGGCGGGCGGGAGTGACGTCGGCGCGCGTCCAAACAATATCACAATCGAATTACAAGCCGGCTTCACGTCGGGCGGTATCAATCACCGTGGGCGGGCGGTGCGACATTGGACTTCAATTAGGCGGGCGGCGCGTGTGATTGCTCACTCCTCTACGCGGCAAAGGGTTACTTGACCCACTTATTAAGCCCGTCACACGCGTCCCAGACAGCCAGAAAAGCGCGGATATGAAGAAGTGTTTCAATATTTACTGGACCTCTTGGTTAATTTTTAAGTGAATGCTCCTAAAGCATTTGCTTTGCTGTTTAGCTACAAATTTCATGTACATTATGAGAACGATCTAAGATTTATTAAAACATTTCTTTACATATTTACTTATGCCAGTAGCCGTTTCATGTAACGAAGCTTTTTATGAAACTATGTACTAATTAAACCAGCGACCATGACCGTAGACGATAAAAATAATTACACATTGCTAATTACAAATTCTTGATCTGGCTAGAGTACCAATAAAATTGGTTGTTAAGGTAAATCATGATAGTGTGTGCTCACTCCGTGATGGCTTGTGCAATCATTAGATAAACGTTTGTTTGACAATGATTATTATTTTAAGTTTCTGTAAACGCAAGCTAGCTTAAGAGCGTTTATGTTCGTGATAGCGCTCTTAATCGACAAAATACCAATTATATTATCGAATAAAGTCTTAGTGAGAGAAAAACATGAAGCATGCTACGCAATAAAAGTATAAAATCAGTTCTTTTCTTTAATTGAAGTATCATCCATCCGTGCAACAATTATTTACATTCAAGCAATTATTTACTGTAATGAAATGTAAAAGGTTGAACTACAGCCTACATATCTCACTACAAGGTTGACCTCACTCACTGACCTCGTACCAGAGGAGACTCGGTACCAGTGATCCGCACGAGTATCTCTATCGTACCTACTTATTTCCAACGCCAAGCACAGGCAGTGCAAGTACTGGGTACTGTGAAATGAAATCTTAAGTTGGCAACGTACATTAGGAGGGCACTTATAGGAGCTGTAGATTTGAAAACCTTGCAAACACAGGTACCTATGGCAGGCTACTGTTGCCACACTGCCACATACCATCGGGTGGACAGCCTGCTTGTTTGCCAATTTAAATGTATAAAAAATACAATCTTCAACTTCACTTGTTTTAACAGCTTCCATCATGTCGTGACAGCAGACGAACGACGACATGGTTTCTTCCTGCGCCTCAGTGATGTCGCTGGAGCTCGGCGAGAACATGCGAGTCCTATACTCGTAGAAGCACGTCGTGAGGTTTTAGGTCAGTGACGTACATTCGATTTAGCTGGTTGCCAGTTGACTTCTTGTCTTCAGCATTAACAGCTCAGCTTTAAGTCTGTCGTAAATTCTCTAGTTTACCATCGAATCGCATCAAAATCATATAGCATCACCGAGTAGGTACGCTTGTATTATTTTTACTTTACAATTTGAGTTACATCAAATTGCAACTTGAGCATATCATTCCTACAATGTGTGTACACAACAGTACAATGTTTGTTGTAAATGAATAAACTTCGAAAAAAATACTTTGAGACAAGTAGGTACTGTTCAAACGCATCAAATGCGCCTTGAATTTCCGTTGACGCTCGAAGTTAGTGACACAACAAGTGTTCGGCTACGAAAATTGAATAAATTACTTCAACCTGCGTCACCTGTGCAAATACGATATGATGAATCGAGTAAATAAGTATCCAGGCAGCTCCACAAATACAGAGAGTTAGCGTTGCACCGACCGACACCGGCTTGGTGGATGGTAGGTTCTGACCGCAAATGGGTCGCGGATTGGATAACGCCGCATCTACCTGCGCAGGTTTCTAAATATGTACAATGTGATATTATTATGACCGCAGACGATGTTTCTCAACATATAAACCTGTCTCGCTCGACGGTGACTTTGCGCGAGTCTTGTTCTAGATTGTAACAATTTTTTTTTAATTTTTATTATCAGTCAAACAACAGCCGTAAGCTTTCATCAGATTTGCTGAATGCACATTCATGATGGGGAGCAGCATCTATCTATATTGACAATTTGACATGCTGTCGATTTACGCACTACTACCCTGAGGTTCATAAGTTGCGCTTTTAAGAGGGTATTTGTGATTGACGTAATTTATAACTACTTGAGTATGTAGTGATTTCCTCCTTTACAGACGGGCACCCTAAGATACTCATGAACTTCAAAGTTCCTACTGAACCAATGAGGAATTACAAATCATTCTGAAAGCGTTGGAGTGTCTCTATGTTTGATTAGCTAGCTGACCCTCACAACTGTATGCAATATGTCCGGATAGGTTTTATTTTGGTTCTGTATACGACTTATTCACTTTCCAGACTGAGCTCAGAGTGTCTAGCAATCAACTAACTTTGCAAACTTAACAAAATTTGCATAAAATTAAATAATAGTACCCGGATAAAACCTCTATGGTTTGAATAATAATGGAGACTTAAAATGTACCTGTCCATCAAATCCAAAAGTTCAACCGCTTAAGCTCAAGTGGACATTTAAATATATGCAGGCTTATATAAGCAAGTATAGCGAAATATAATAGAATCATAATCGGACATAACTTATTGGTCGTTTAGAAAGACTTAAACGCAATAATTCGAAATTTGAAAATATTACTTTCGATAACTTAATAATTGTTTCGCGATACCAATATTTGACTAGCAATAAATACTCGAGACGACGGCATTAGTGTTTTCGGATGGCTAACAATGACGCATAAAGCCGGGACGTCGCGACAGCACTCAATTCGACATTAATTGACGTACACTCCGACACCGATGGAGTTAGCGTGTTAATTATACACCCTGGCAGAGGGACTACGACGACGAAACTAAAATAAATCGAAGCAAACCTCGGATGGTCCACAATAATTCCGTTCCGTCCAATATCCTATCGACTGTTGTTGTTGGCCGAACAATATTTTGAAATAATATCTACCTCTTTTGCAAAAAGATTTAGTTTGATTAAAAGCTTTTTCAAAACGTCCCTTTATACACATATATTGTATTGGACACTTATTTAAGTATATTTGATCCTCATCGCCTAAATAGAGATCCGGCTTCACCTAAAACCTATTCATATTGGGTTAGTCTAAAAAGATGTATCAAGCAAAAAGGGTGGAAAAGTACACATAATAGCGAATGACTTTTGTTCTAGCACTTTCAATAAAAATCAATATTATTGGAGTAAAGGATTTTTTAAGATTATAAAACAAACTACGCTCTGGCAAGTAATAGCTGACGGCAGGGCAGCTGATATATTTGCTTACATTACGATCATTCCAGTCACTCTTGCTTAGGCTTACTCTTAAACCAATTCTAATCGATCGGCATTGAGATTGTGATTTTTGTACGCTTGTCGTACGTAGGTACGTTTCCGCATTGGCGCCAAATTGGACTCGTATTGCGCTGATTTTGAGGGAACCATTTGAGTGCTATTTAATTTGTTCAAGATATGAATCCAATTCGTCGCTAGTGCTGCTAAATAAGCGTACGATTCGAAAAATCACAATCTCAATGACGATCGTTCGAAATTGGTTCAAGAGGTTCAAGAGCCTATAAGCTCCGGTTTAGTGGGTAGGCTTGGCACTCTGCCGGGAGAGCCCCACACACGCTCGTCGTCTAGCCAACGGCGAGTACGGTGCGGTCACGCATTCCCCTCGAAAAAAAAAAAAAAAGGGTTAAGAAAAATGAGCTAATTTATCTAGGTAGTCCCAAGTATCCGCAGCACGTTTAAAAAGATAGATACCGACTTCAATATAAAGTGTGATGTTCTATGTATTCTTATATATTATGACTTTTTGGTGTTTTTGAAGTCGGTTTTATTTTTTTGTAAAAAAAAATTTTTTTTTTTTTAGTTTCTAATGGATGCGTTTTAGAATTTGAGCCAAGGCAAACAGCAGAATAACTTAAAATAAAACGTCTTTCGCTCTAAACAGTATAGAAGGAATTATTCCCGAACTCCTAACCTACCAGAAACGTTCCATCATCAGCTCAGTAATATAATATGATGCCTACCAGATTTAAATATCTGAATATCTTCAGCAAAAACATGAAACACGTTGGACGTGCCTGTGAAATTCAAGGGCTCCCTCGATTTTCATGGGAACCCTTCATCAGGTCATTACATGATGGGACCACCTCGGGAGTGTATTCTTTCGATTACAAAAAGAATTTTGAAAATCGGTCCACGAACGGCAGAGTAATCGGTGAACATACATAAAAAAATACAGCCGAACATAGAACCTCCCTCTTTTTCGGAGTCGGTTAAAAATAGTCGTTTTCCGTAATGTAAACGTATATGCATAATATAAGTCAATACTCATATGTTAATACTTTAACCGCTTGATATAGTATGTCTCACTGATTAATCATAAAAATTGGCTGACAGGTTTTTACAATTTTCACATAGGGTTAAATAGGGATTGAAAGTTTGCATGAAACCTCGTTGTTTTTGAACCTATAATATAAGACTGCATTTTTAGACTTCCATGATTTGAAAAATTTCATCCAAATGGAAATTTTGTTTTTGTTTGAGTATCGCACACTTAACTGCGGTAAAATATAATATTTACACAGGAAATGCGAAAATAAGCGGACGGAGAGTTATTGTGTCATATTTAACTAAAAACAAGCATATACTTTTCGTTTAAGGTTTCGAACTTAGTTTTCTACTCTTCAATCTCTTTGAATTTGATCATCATCATCATTCATCATTTGAACAAAGAGACGCTCACTGTTGGACACTAGGACATCCCCAAATTTATTTTTCTCAATCTACTTACTGTGGGTATAGCACAGTGAAAGAAATATAGTCCAGTATACTTTATACTGTACTGAGAACTAGTATGAAGTGGTTCTAATTCGGCATACATGTTATGACCGAATCAAACATACCAACGGCGAACAATTGGTCTCGCGCCCACTCATAACCAAAATTGGCAGTCAAATAAAAGATTGTAAAAACATGTTAGTTTCAATCAGAATGTCGCCAGCGGGTACACGAATTTGACATTTAATTGACGCGCGTCAGATCCGCGAACGCAGATTAATTGAAACGTCTTCCTCGGCAAAACTGGATTTGTGATTAACATGCTCAATTTTAATTTGCACCACGTGGAAGCCCGGAGCACTTAACGTTGTTTAGCCATCTAATATTTTCTCGTTTCCCGCGAAAATGTTTTGTGTTCTCATTATCTGGCCAAGCTTTGTTTTAATAAGTGTTGCTTTTTTATTTAATAGATTAAGTCGTGAATTGTGCGAATTAATGTTTAATTAAATTTGCCATACCGATTTAATGCAGTATCAAATTAGTAGGTAATTAAAATGTATTTCTATTTGTAGTAGGTACAAACTTAACACGAATTAGGCATATTTTTGCCTAATTACTGTATTGTTTTGTATTGTATTGAAGTCATTTGCTAAAACCCTGTAGCTCTTCATAGTGGTTTTATTAATTAAATTTCCGCGATCACAAACATACAACCTTAGATACAAATTATAATAATTAACAGCCCTAGTGTGATTCACATTGAGATCGCAGCACGTCATACTTTACCCATATTATCTCGTAGATAATCAGATAATCAGCTTTAATACACTTAAGTCTTAGTATGCACATTCAACAACAAACGGTGCCGGATTAAAAATTTACGTGCCCACGGATAGAGGGAGGCACGCGATGCACGTCAACCTCGAGCGACAAAGCCGTATTCGAGCTGACAATGGATTGCCACTCTACTGAAAACAACTACGCTGAATTCACGGAATAAAACTAATGCAAAAGTTTAGAATTCGGATCTCCTCGAAAATTTGCAATTTACATCGTATTCTCGTTCTCACAGTAAGGGCCCTTATACACTGCGACATGCTGCATTTCATCTAGAGGGCTGTAAGCACTGACGGCCATCATAGTCGCAATGCAAACACGCGTGTGCAAACATCGATGTACACAATATATCGCGACTGTATCGCTGCAAAAAGTCGCATTGTGTAAACGTACCCTAACGGTGAATACGAAACGACAAGTTTTAAAGCTGCCAAAACTAAGTAACACACATAAAATTTACACATAATGTCATGCTATTAATGATAATTTGATAATAAACGCAGATCACAAGTGTAATGAACCGCCTTTAAACGCGATGCTCACCTGAAAACAATTCCGAAAGATAAAGAAAAGATTCGTAAGACTGCTTAAGATAAGAGTGGACTTTTTAATCAGACGAGAAAACGACTTCATTTTACGAGTTCCGTCTTAAAAATTTCTTCTTTTAATTGCCACTCGACGCGGCCGTTCATGTAATGCGCAATTTAACGATCCTTCAAAATGTTAAAATGCATTATTGCACCATCTTTATTAAACTATTCGCCGTTGCGCTAGATTCGCGCGAAAGTACGTGGCGTGCTTTGAATCACGTTATGAATTACAGCGATAAAATATTTTTAAGGCAATTTCGTTAGATTCATTTACATATCTTTTACTACAGTGGAAGTAAAACCCGCAGGCGAGAAAATTGTGTGATTGCGTTTATGGTTGCTTTGCCATACGTAATTATTAATTTGCAATGGCTATACCTATAGGTATAGCCATTGCAAATTACATTTATGATATTACATACATGTAAATGTACACGAGATGTATGTTTCGAATCAAAATTGATGATTATGATCTTCACAAGCGAGATAAACATTTGCCTCCAATCTATTTATATTAGAAAATCAATCATTTAATTGCAGACGCTTTGAGAAATTCCGATACTAAATACGGCGAGCAGCGCAAATAATATTTCGTACGTGTATATGTAGGGTATGTGACATAACATATTAATACATTCACTACTGATCTCATCACTGACAAATTTATATTTCTCATGTTAGTGTTTATCTTAATGTGACACCAATTAAAAGTTTATATCGATCTAATGTTTTGCGTGGAATTGAGTATTGGTGAAATTGTAATCGCTTTAAAGGCTGTTGCGTTGTTGGTAACATGATTGACATTGTGTAACTTAAGCTGACAAAACAAAATAAACATCCGACTGTTTCACAAGTGAACCTTAAAAAATGCCAGTTCACCGTATAAATTCGTTTAAATGGCACAGAAATAGACATAACACTGAATCACTTTGTCTGGCTCGGTGCTACGTTTTGTTCCGGCTCTAAATCGACATTGAGCCGATTCGATATGCAGACACGATGGAATTATAAAATCATGACCAATCACAATTCCATAGTCAAATGACATTTGGACGCGTGCAAAAAAGCCGAAATAGATTACTTTTTTCATCGGTCAATTGTTACGTGCGATTTGTGAAACCGCTTTCGAAAACTTATTACCGAAAGAATTTACAAACAGCGAGCTTGTGAACATTATCCCTTCCCGAGCAATCACTTATCAATGTCGGATAGATGACTCTCACAGTTCTCATAAGCCCTTCTTGGTGTAATAATAATGGGAGTATATTATAGGTTGAGGGTAGAATCATGCTGAGTCAGAGTTCCTTGGATGCGGTGGCATTAAGTTAAATGCGTTGTAGTAAATTAACCATACGCCCGTGTACACCAAATTAGAAGACGAGAGAATGTTATAGCACGCGTATATTTACTACCAAAATTGATATTTTATTAATTAAGAAACAAAAAACAGCCAAACTTAATCTATTACGCCCACATTAATAAACATGAGATACGGAGTTGCCGCTACCAGATAAGGTATTATTGTCACCTACGCTACACGTTTTGTTAATTATAATAATGTCATAATATTCCATACAAAGAAAACTGTTTCCGAATTACGCATGCACCCTCACTGACCTCTGTCGGCGGCATCTAATTAGAATATAAATATCTACTGCGGCGTTTAACAACTGACCCGGCCTTTGTAATCTTCATAGCCCGACGGACCGCGGCGAAGGGAATTCGCGAAAATATTGTCGCATTTCGTGTCACTACAAAAAAGGAGTCAACCGACAGGGACCGAGTGCAGCCCAACGTCAACACGAGCGGAAACTGCTGCCTGCTGCGCTCGGTGTATCGCATGTGTGAAATAGGTGACACGGCTTATATGATACCGACACTCTTTAGTTGTGATGGCTATTTTAACATATTTTTGTACTCCAAGCAAATATCGATAGCTAAGCATTTTATTAACTGTATCCTATCCCAAACACAATTGTTAAACGATACTTTCATATTTGTTTAAATTAAAAGCAAAAAAAAAAAACTATTATAACTATTCGGTATTACCAGGGCAGCAGAATTGCGCAGTGCACTCTAGATCGGACGCGGAGGATCCCTAGGCACAAGCCCTCGACTTAATTGGACAATTCAGGTGGAAAGTTAGGTTAAAAAAGTCTCAGTTGTCTGCCGACTAAAAGTACAATGAACATCCGTACTTATTAAATAGTATCGTGTTTGCATCTAGGCTACTATTACTAAAAATGCAATATTCTAATTGTTACGGAACCGGACCGGTTATTAACATGTTTGTCACATTATAAAATTTGTGAATTGGTTTTAAAATGAAATCTATTGGTCATTAAATCTATAATTTCGATTTCATTGAAAACCTAAAGACTTATTAACATTTGTGCCAGATCCAAATCCATCGCGTCGGTTGCATGAAGCCGCCGTCGTCACTGCGTCATCGGCGGGCATGGGACCATGTGGCACATGCAACAATGGGTCCGACCGGTCTTGGGACCGTTACAGATGAGCCGCGAGCCGCCGGCTGAGCTGTGAATATGCATGAGCCAGACTTGACCTCGGGTTATTACTGCGACCGCGGAGCGTGGGACCGATCCTGCTAGACGATCGACATTTGACATTTTGGATCACTTATGCCACTTCCCGGAGGATCGCCGACAAATTTAAAAGAGGAAATAAAAAAAATTGACCTTTCGAGTTTGTTGCCTGTTCTTCTCGAGAAGACTCCCAATTTCCGAACAGGTGTAGATTCAACCTTTTTTTTCATTCCTACTTGTTTTTGCAGACATCTTGAGTATATTCAGGATGTATGCACATATACAAGGGTAAATATGTTTTCTTTAAATTAGAATGTTTTGCTTTGTTTTTACATCAATAAGTGCCTGTAAAGGTCTATGTTGATAAAGATTTTTAAATTTGAATATTCTTTTTCATTGTCGTCAAGGCTAGATATTATACTTTTTAATTTTTATCACATTAATTTTGTGACTTGCTTAGTATAACTGGGATAAATTTCGATTTCACACAATTAGATATCCTGTCTCTACAAATGCCAAACAAAACGAAGGGCATTATGAAAATATCAATTTAATTCAATGAAATCCGCAGTATTTTCTAGAAGCAATCACAAATTTCTTTTTGTTAAAAAAAGGTACAAACATTTTCAACAAACAAGGAAAACTCAAGTTATAATATCAAAATAGTTTATCGATGAAAACCAAATCATAGTATCCCACCCACGACTAGCGGCAGCGCTGTCTCTAATTTAAATTTAATAGTTAAAAAACGCTGACATCTGACATTTGAATTTAGATCGTTTCCAAAGGTCATTCGGTCGCAAGCTGTCACAAATTGCGCTTATCGATCAATGTAGACAATCGACACTAGATTGAAACCTTTCAATGTGTCTATGAGAAATTTATGTACAAAGTGCTAAGTTGCGTCACGTGTATGCGAGTGCATTAATATTATATTTGCTACACAAGTTACGTAATAAGCTGCACGAGTTAGTGAAGGGATCGATTGATTTAAATACCAAGTAAGTAAGGTCGAAATGAAATAATAAAAGTTAAATCTCGAATGTAGATGAGTACGACACGAGTGAGAGCGGAGAGACGAGGCCATCAATCAGCCAGGAGTCGCGGGTCAGTCCCTCCCAGCCCCGCCGACCACCTGTCGCACCCGCCAGTTCAAAGCAATTGCTAATCAGTCACTAAGTTACGCCAAATCTCGACTTGACAGGGAAGACCGCGCCGTGCGGGTAATGGTATTTTGACGAACAAGAGCATTAGCCGCCGCGACACACGCGTTATCCCCAAATACCGGCGGACCTTTTTACGAGAAATTGAAACCGACGCGATATCGCCAATATTCAGGGACAAACACATCATGCTCGACTGCTGCCACGCGAACAACACTGGAGATATTTAATAATGTGAGCTCCGATCTTCGCGTTCGCTCAAACAAATTTACGAGCAATAAACCTTATTGCCGAGAACTGTTTAAAGTAAGTCCTAAGAATGTCGGAAATTCCTCTGTAATCTTTTCTAATAAAAGTAATCCCATGAAAGTCTGAATGGACTGAAGAATTATTGCTCGCTGCCGGCCAAGTGGGAAATTTTGTGTGAAATAGCGGACATTTTCGATATAATAGTAGCTGGTCATTGGTGGCGTCGAAATCGGCCGGCGGCCGGCGCGCTGGCAGTGATCGCTGTAAATTTCATCGCAATAGAGAATGTACAACACGCGAGACTAAAAATAAACATGGTTGCCACAACGGGCGTAGTCAGCCGATACTGAGATAACCGCCCGTGTATCGCCTACTACAATCCGGCGCCACTCCGAGCAGTGACAAGCGAATATACGTCACATACCAACATATAAACACCTGGTTTAATTAGTAAAGTTAAATTTATCCCGCGTTCTTCTTTGTGTGGGTGGTATTGTTTAGTTAGAATGATATTTTCGTTCACATCTAGTTTAAATTATCTCGCAGAGAAATATCGTGCTTTTAAGTGATATTTTAATATTCAGTTTGTGCTGAAACTGCACTTATATTATGGAAATCAACTAGGTATATGTTAAATGAATTGCCGACGATCGCAACGATTTATATCATCCGAACAGTTATAATAGCTTTAAAAGTTTTTGCTGGAGTAATTTATGATAAGGACGGGTGCGAGCGTCTTGAAATCAGAAACGTTGGGAAAAATACTTTCAGCTTTGAGAAAATTTTAAGTACACGACTTAAATGAGATATTCCACAAGTCACGTGTATCGAGATTTTTTTTGTTGTCAGTCGAAAAAATAAGAAACAGTTGAATGTCTCGGAAGAAACAAAACAGCTAAGAGTGATTTGCATTGGGGTAAGTTACAAGGTTCTAGTCGATTTTCGACCTCAGTGCTGGGACCCGATTCTCATGTAATAGAACTTTTCCGCATGGTATATTCGTATGCGAATTTTTCGATTCTACTGAAAAGTTCGAATGATTCGTATGAACCGTATTCTGGGGTACCCATAGAACAATATTACCAATCGAACTAGGAAGTCGGAAATAGCATTGACAATTTTATGTTTCGTACGACGTTCATGAGGCGTTTTTAAAAACGCTATGGCAACCACTATAATTTACATCTTAAAATAGTTCTTTTTGGTAAAAAAATATTACTAAATCTATTTTAACACAAAATATATTTTTAAATGTGATCATATTTTCTAAAAGTAATACTTATATTACAAAATATAAAAGTTCAATTTTTAATATTTCGTAAAGTATATTGATTGAAACGGAACGCTCCAGACAGCACATTCATAAGTTCTGACGTTAAATGTCATTAATTACAACAAAGTTTGTCTAAGATAAATATTGAATTGAGACAAATTCTTATTTTAATTATTTTATTTATATAATAATCTGTTATGGAGCATAATAATATATCCAAAAAATTTGCTAGTGCGGAGCAAAGGCTTCGTCTAGTACATTTAGTAGAAGCCGATCCACAGCTGAAATGTGGCAAATTTGATTGTCCAACTTAGTCCCGAATCATTCACTAAGAATGAAGCTAAAAGGCGGTGGATAAACATCAGTGAAGATATTAACTCCATCACAGGGGCTAAAAAAACTTGGGAGGAGTGGCGCAAGGTAAATTTTTGAAGTTATCCTCGATGTTATGTGTATGTGGTTCGGCGCTTGCTGCCTCTAATTCTTCCACCAAATTGGGGAAGAATTTCACCAAAAACTCTTCCTCATTCATTTTAATGAGACAAAACACAGATAGAAAACACAGTTTGAGCCAGCTTTGCGGTTTGAGCTCGTTTATACAGAAATAATCACAAACTCCTTGTATTTTTATAATTTTGAAACACTTTTGACAGCTAAATTCGTATACGAACCTTAACTTCGACTGGTCCATACCACTCGTTGCGTTCGAGTGATGTTCGCTCGAATTATTTCGATTGTGAAATTCCGAGAATACACAAACTGTGGTTCCTTCGAAAAAAATTCGAATTTCGAACATTTTTACGAATGTGAACTTTTTTCGAATGCATGAGAATCGTGTCCCTGATCCAGTACTGAGGCATCGTGTGAATTGGTTATAATTACAATACAATGCGGTCGCTATAGCGACAACGAAAGTGCAATTCAATTATCTGCGCTAGCACTGGCGCTTTTTACTAACTCAATGTCCTTTACTCCGGGGAAGTAAACAACATTTAAATTATAAAATTTTTGTAATCAATTTTGTGTAAGTCGAAGCCCAAAGAGCAATTTTCTCTATCTCGATTAGTATTTGATATCTTCTTGTTAAAGGACAATGTCGAAAATCGCCCCATGACCAACAAAGATTTGACTTACGACATAATTATATGCATATTTTATAAAACTCATAACAAATATATGTATTCGACGGACAAATCAAAAATATATAAAAGTACTTGCAAAACAAAACCAAATGAAGTAAAATATACGAATGGTTATTGTTACATTTGCTCGACTGAATAAAATTGAGTCGATTTTACGTAGGTATGGACATTTATTTATTCATATAAATTATGTTTTTTATAACTTCTTTCACAATTTACAACGTAAATTAAATTAAAACATACGTCAATTGACTACTCACGCGCTGTCGCTTGTTAGTTCGTTGTGTTTTTGACTTGCTTTATAGTTTCGAGATTTCTTGTTCTTTACTACGTGACTATAATAACGTTCTCTGATTGATTGCAATAATTATTATTTTAATAATTGTATAAGTATGGACTATGTGCATTGTTCTAACGAAATAAAGTGTTACTTCAACTAACCTCGAAATCTGATTCATTTTGATATATTATTCGATTTCAAAGCTTGTCCGTAGTAATTGATGTGGAAGTACAGTATTAACTAATGTCTAATTATACGAAAAGCATTTTTTCACTGCTGTTGGTGTTGGGGCGAACAATGTATGGACGCAGAACAATGTCCTTTACATTTTAACTTAGAGCAACTGGAAAAACAGATTCTTTAAAATATTTCAATACAATTTATTCGATTTAAATATGTATATCAGGAGTATATTTTCCCATTATTCGACTGTGAGTTATTCCAGGGCGTTTTATTGGAAACGAAGCCTCGCGGAGCCAAGAGATACAGCCGCGCGGGGAACACTACAAAACTGTAATGCGCTTCGTCTCAGACGTCACGGAAACAAATGTGCAAGGGAAATACTCCTCGCCGACGGGAAAACTCGTTCACACCGAAGCAGAAAATGATTTCAGCTATGATAATACGCAAAGCAGCAGAAGTGTGACGAGCGGGAACAAACTCGATTGAAGTGAGGAACGGAGCAATAACGTCGGTCGGCTTTATCTCGGCCAGATCACGTTCATGGAACAAAAGGAGCGTTCGCCGAGCTGGCTGCGGCAAAACGAGCTAAAAAACCGTACGTTCAAATGGAGCTTTTCATACTTAACAAACTCGGCGCTCTTACAGTGCTCGGGAGTATCGCTGCAGCGTCGTCGGTGTCACTTTAATAACCATTACGCCGCGAATACTGCTACATATTTAATTCGTCAATGAATATCAATTTAAGTTTTCCACTTTCGCGGCGATTTGGGGAGAAGAGCCAAATGAAAACGGCAAATGTTATAGTTCGGAATGTGCAATGTGACAACTCCATGCAGCATTAAGAAGACATTAGGGGTGGCGAGGAATGGCAGAGGGCGCATTATTTTGCGATTTATCAAGTATCCGATAGTTGAAACAATATGAAAGACTATTCGTTTGTTTTGAGGATAGATGATATTTGAGCTATCTTGAGAGAGAAAGCATAATAATATTACCAAATGCATTTTTCTCAAATTTGAAGAAAATTATGCGATTTCATTAATACGATATTTTGTAGTTTGCATAATAATAATGACATATGTAGTCATGTAAAATAAGTAGAGTGATATACATTTACATACAAATATGTAGCACTATTTATAAATGAACTCAAACGCAAATTGTTAAAAAATAACATCGTTACCGCTCGGAACGCGATGACGCGGCCGAAATCGAGGCGCGAAGCTTTCAAAAAGCTTTCAGTAGTCGATTGCGAGCCGCGATTATGAGTCGATACATGAGCCCAGACACATGTTATTGCTAATGTGTAACGGAGCGTGTAGTTCTACTATGACATAAGTAGCTTGAGTGAGAGTTACGCGATCAACTATATTCTTTTTGTACTCAAAGACAGATCTGTACTGAAGAAAAGTTTCGTCAGCTACTCTATAAATTCATTTGGAACAAGGTATATTTTTACTAGAGGGAGTACTGGTCCTGAATCGTCAACACGAGAACCTCCTATATTCCGTATTTTTGCCGCAAAGCAGCGGTGCTTGCATTGCTGTCTTCCTGTCGAAGTGACAGGAAGAAGAAATACTTGATGTTGTGACTACACATCTTAGAGCACTTAGAGCACTGTGTCGCTCTTACGATCCAATCGCCTTCTTATGTTGAATATCAGATTCCGGTGAAGCTGCAGCAATGCAACATGGTATTGTTATCTCTAAGAGCCATTGATAAATTACAAGATATACAATAAAGCCAAGAACACCCCCTCTCCCGGGAGATCAGTAGTTACACCGTGGTCTTTGTAGAGATTGTAGAGTTGCAAATCTTGCATGACGAACATGTAAGTGATGGGTACAATATAGGTGTCTATGTGTTACTTGACAATTTGCTTGTTTGCCAAATTTGTTTGTATAAAAAACATTATTTATAGAAGGTGTCAGAAGCCGACGAAAGCGTGCAATAAAATCGGGTGCGCTAAATGAAAAAAACACGTTGCAGAGCAACGATACATACAGCGTGTATTTTCCGCAAAACTCTTAATTTGTGTAGGCGATTGTGGTGCACCACGTGCGCGGTTGCCAAGCGGCCAGCGCGCCGGCACATTTGGCGGGCTGATCGACAGACAGCCTCGCCGATATCTATGTATTTAAGTCGAATAAATCGTTGAGCGGTCGATGCACGTTCCACTTGTTTATATTCCCCGCAAAGCCGCTAAATTTCGTGCTCGCACCAAAATCGCACATTGGATGCTATATTTAGATTAATGTGAATCAAAATCTAAATTATATGTATAGAAATAACATGGTATGTAACGTAATGTTGGCGATTTAAAAGGTGACACAAAAATAGACCTTACGAATTTCTTTGCCTGTTCTTCCGTAGAAGACTTCCCGATTTGCGAACGGTGGCTGAGTCGATTATTTTCAACTGTGTTTGATGTCAACAAGTCTAAATGCTCACATAATTTTACAAATTATACAGAAAATAACTCTTTTGACATTTTGTTTGTTAAGTGTAAGTTCCAATGCACAGTATTGTAAAAGACTTAGGATTTTAATTGAATTAGAGTAATTAGAGTTTTGATATACCAATAGGCACCTACAAAACATAAATATCGCACATAATTCATCATCACCAGCCTACACACATTCTATACATCGGCCTCTTCAAGTGCTTCACTGAGCACGAGACGGTAGGATAATTTTTTAAAGATGAATTTCTGCTGTGGTGCACTGAGGTATTCAATTCTGGTGTTGAACACCAGGACTGTATAGTGTATACTCACTGACGTAAATTTTGAAGCATCAGAAAAGTGTTATAATAATCACAATAAATCATTGTTTACCTTTACATTACCAGCCACAAATATTCATATTGCACGTAGGTACAAACGTTAGTTCCACAAGAGAATAATGAGTCCTAATGTGCAGGTTAGTTGAAATCCACAGAGATGAAATCCTGTAGGACAACAACGGACTGGAATTAATTCAAAGCACCTAACCATTTAGTTCGGGCATCTAAGGTACGCCTCATGAATTATGTGAAACCTGCTAAGCTTTCAGGGATCCCGATGGGAGATGCAAGGACCGCAGTTCGCTGTGCATTGGCTACAGTTGAGGAGAAAGTTGCACCTGAATTTACGAAATTATAAGCTATCAGGTCCGTAGTGATTCCAATATTGGTAGTGAAATTTCCATAAAGAAAATACTACACCACAAACATATTAAATCTCAACTCAAAGATGTACGTTTGGTTCTCTTTAATGTAAAAGCTTGTCGGAATTCGTTAAAGCTCAAGTTAAATGAAGCTTGCAGTTGTTTGCAAATATTTGCATTTATTGAAAGATTCATATAATAGTATGTGTTTCTCAATAGCTGCAAGTATTTCCTGAATTTTTATAGATAGATCGGCTAGTAAGTAAGTCAATTATATTCAGAATGTTTAAACATAACAGACCTGATGAATAATACTTGATTTATGGAATGTTCATATATAATCTGGAGCATTTAGACGTGATTTTTGACAAAATTAAGAATTATTTTTTCGAGACAGCGGATAATAAGAGAACAATAAAAAGTAATCTTCAATATAAAAAAATAAGCAACTAAAGGTTCAAAATTTTAGTTAAAAATGAAAAGAATAAAATGCCACACCAATTTAAAATTAAAACAAATTTAACCCGACAACGAGGGCTCAATAACATCGCGCAGGTAATGGTATCACTGAATTAAAATTAATTAGTGCAGAAGCACTCTGCCCCTTTCCAACACCGACTGTGGGCCTTCAAGCTGACACGTGATTAAGATTGTGTTAGTATTTAAGCTAGTAAGTCAATAATATTCAGTATTTTCAAAACATAACAGACCTGATGAACAATACTTTAATTATAACATTCTATATACAATCTGGACCATTTAGACGTAAATTTTGAGAAAATTAAGAAATATTTTTACCGAGACAGCGGATTATAAGTGAAGAATGAAAAGCAATGTTCAATATAACAAAAATAAGCAACTATGGGTTCAGGAAATTTTAATTAAAAAAAAGAGAATGCCACACCAATTTAAAATTAAAACAAATTTAACCCGACAACGAGGGCTCAATAACATCGCGCAGGTAATGGTATCACTGAATTAAAATTAATTAGTGCAGAAGCACTCTGCCCCTTTCCAACACTGACTGTAGGGTAGGCCTTCAAGCCGACACGTGATTAACATTGTGTAAATATTTAAAGACTGAGAGGCGAAGAAAACGAGCACAAGTTTGTTCTTCGATTCGCCTTGAACAAAAACTTACTAAGCTCCATCTAATTACACTAGTTTGCGTTAGGTATCAATTATTTAAATGAATTTATTTCGGAATCTTGTAGCAAGAAAAGGTAAGTCTAATTTGATCTAACTCGTTGGGTAACAATATAATTTCGTGTAAGCTAGTGAGAAATTAGGTGAAATTCACGAGTCCGTGTCGTATCAGGACGTCAAAAGAGCGCCACAATGCAGGGAAGACCGACAACAGCAACAAACGGGGTTCATACGTTTAAGAAGAATACGTTAGATGTACCTGCAGGCCTATTATGGATCTTTCATCGTATGACATGGTATAAATTTTGAGAAAAAGAAGTCATGAAATGCTTCATTTCGTATTACCGATCTCCAATGATATCATCACTTTGGCATAATTTCAATGTTGTCATCATGATATAATGAACGAATGATCAAAAATCAGACCGAAAGTCTTATTTCTCGTTTTGCAAAATGATTTCATATGATATCATTTAAAAACCATGCGATCGGTAATAGGCATGCTGTATACCCCACTGGCTGCTATTAAAGTTAGTGTGTTATTGACAGACTACATCCATCCCTAATCGCGTGCTTATACAATTACCTAACTAGGAAAATAATTATAAATCGTATAACTCGATCAACTTTTGATTTTGGTCGATATACTTTTAAATATTTCGCGTAGGTATTTAAAATATCAATAAATAGCAGCAAAGAAACTCTTCTCGTTAATTTCAAATAAATTCTATGGACGCACTACAGTCAGGTTTCAATTGTATTGTATTCTTTAGAAATGTAATATGTTGAACATGGACCTAATGTTGAACCCGATTCAATCAGTTAATGCTAGAACTTATGCATACTGTATAGGGTGTAGTTTATTGATTAATAAAAGAGAATAATATGGATAGCCTTATATTAATGTATATAATTTTTTCAATTATCCATTATTTTTGCATATTTTTATTCTACTCTTTCAATTGTTAATCCCCATTGCCTACAAAACAAAAATATGTAATAAGCGCCATAACATTACGGTAACGACTTAGTCCAAGAGCACTCGACCCAGGCGCCACTCAAACATTCAGACACGACAAAGGAAATATCAAGCCAATTACGAAGACCAGAACAGGTGCACAATCATTACAATTGGAGTGAACAGTCTTCCAACAATACATACTTGTGAAGTGCACTTGAAAATTCAAGGAACTTGGGCTGGTCTGTTCGAGGCACAGCGGTGGGTACCGCGGCGGCGTACCCGCTCCAACCTCGTAAATATTGTACTGGACTCCTTGACGGTATTGTGATCAGTTTGTCGCGCACCTAGCGGCTAAGGGTCATGACTGTTGAACTTTCAATAAGGCGCCCTGGGGCCTTACCATGATCACATATTGCAAGGTTAAAACAATATTGAAACAGAGCAGCAGACCATTGACGCAGAGCCTCCATCTGCGCTTGGGTACGAGCCCGCTCCACTTCCTCGGGAGCGGATCGTCCCCCCCGTTCTCTAACGGCAACCCGATGTCGATACACCTCAGCATGTACGCGTGCATCGACATCCCAGGGCGTTTGGCCCGCAAGAACGCAGGCCGCGCCGTGGCTGACCGGGCGATAAGCTCGCACGGCCCGGGTTGCTATGACCCTCTGCGGACGTCGCAAGAGGGCCACCGTTCGGGGGGAGAGGCACTCCGCCCATACCGGGGCTCCGTAGAGTGCCATCGACCGTATCACCCCGTGATACAGTCGACGGCACGCCGATCCTGGCCCTCCTACATTAGGGAGGGCCCGTCCGAATGCGGCTGCGGCGGCACATAGCTGTGGAGTGAGGAGTTTGAAGTGCTCCTCAAAGCTCCATCGGGGATCCAAAACCAGGCCGAGGTACTTAAGGTGTGCCTCGACTGGTATGCGGACCCCCTCCAGTCCGACTCGAAGCCCCGGTGGAACGACCTCCATTCGTGGAAGGAGGTCGCCTCGCAGGACCCTGTTGTACCCCAGGTTCCATAGTAGAGGATCTAGTACGAAACCCTGGGGCACACCTGCCGCCATTGCCCACGTATGGACGCACCCATCCGGCCCCTCGTAGAGGATGGACCTGCCTTGCAGTAATAAATCACAGCCTTTTTTTTTTTCTCGGGGGGAAATGCGTAACCGCACCGTACCCGCCGTTGGCAAGACGGCGAGCGTGTGTGGGGCTCTCCCGGCAGAGTGCCAGGTCTACCCACTAAAACCCCCCGGTGTTCTCCCTGCCCTTATGGGCGCGCTAGGTAAGGTCCACACTGCGACTCCACTACCCACGCGCTCGGGCAAGCCCGACCAATAGCTGGTCGGGCTATCGCCAAGGGAGGATTGCCCGAGAACACACGGGCAATCCCCAGACGGAGGGCCTTACGGCGGCGTGCACGGGGCCAACCGTGCACGCAGGCCTCCAGCCTAGCCAGACTGTTGCGATCGACCAATCGAAGCGTATAGATTGACTTTCAAACGTTCGATGACATGATAATGTAACGTTCTAATTGGTCCAAATAAACGGTTGTATCGATTCAGCATTGGGTTATTAGTAGAATTCACCCGGGGCCCTATACCATGATCGCTTATAGCAAGGTTAAAACAATATTGAAAGAGTCACCGCTATTGCAGCGTATAACGCAATCTCGCTCTCGCTGCGGTTTTAATGCTGTTTTAAGCGATCACGGTAAGGGGGCAGTTCGTTTCGCATTCCAACATTTATAAACGGTTTTATGGTCACTATAAACTGCTCCTTGCGTATCAGTGAAAAGGGCGTAATTTTCCTGTGAACTCACTTTTTAAGAGATAGGTGCTTTATCTTAGTAGTATTAAGCTTTCAGATGTTACTATTTTTAATTCAGATTGAAAAACCGACTTTAGTTTTGAAACATCTACGATAACCACTTCAACATCGGTGTGTCAAAATGGTTACCGTAATCCATGATGAACGCTTGCATTGGGGTCACTTGTGCATTACATACATAGCCTCACGCCACCAGACTCTCCGACGAGTTCTGATGGTGAGTTACCGCTGGAAAGAACACAAGAGCGAATGTTATTTGGCTCCAGCATTCTATGAGAGTTGGGGTTTACGATCCTTGAGCACTTTCACAGTTGAGCTATAAACTCACCCACCCACAGGCTTTAGCCACCATGTCCTCCTGGACGATTTTCGGACACAGCGGTGAATCTTAAAAGGGATGAGCCATCTGCCTCCGTGGTCTATTGGTAGAACATCCGGTATTGATCTGGAGACCCGGGGTTCGATTTCTCATTGTGCAGAAGGATTTCTGCTTGGTTTGGTTGGCGGTAAGACTTCTGCGGTAGTCTGGTTTTAGCTTAGATCTTTGACATATTATTAGCCATGCTTGCTATTAACACTTTTTGTTCTGACAATAAGAGGTAATATAGTCAGTTTCTCAGATTTTGAGGAGTCCAGATGAAGCTTGCCTCCATCTTAGGCCTTATCGTTACTTACCATCAGCACGGTTGGTGGACAAAACGGGACAAGGGACAAATGCCATGTTTCTTCTCGCTCTCATATACACACACACACACACACACATGTGCACTCTCTGTTCTCTCATAGTCCGATGGTAAGATTAACGGAAACGAGATAAGGCATGCAAACATAGCACGCAGGACCATATACCCACTGTTTAACGTGCTTTTCGAAGCACGCAGAAGCTGGAGACGTTTACACATTTATGGTCACCCATCATAGGCCTGACCATGGCCAACGTTGCTTGACCTCTGCTCCGAGCTCCGATCTCTAGCCAAACTAGTATTATAATGAGGCATGATACCAACAGACAAAATAATCTCTCCATCAACGAGAACTTAGAGGTCCCCTTATTGTAATTTGTTATGTAGTGCGCAATTCGAATTAAGTTTTCCATACAGCGGAGGCCCGCGTTGCGATTTGGATTTAGTCTCGACGGCGAAAGAGAACACGACATCTACACGGTGTTGGAGTAGGGGAAGTGGTGAGGTCGCGTTACGCCGTTTGAAAGTGAGATGCGAGGCGCCAGGAGAGCAACAAATTAAGTCCCTGCGGGGAGGGACGCCCACGCGGCGGGCGTCGCGTCGCTGCGTGCCCACGTTTTAGCACAAGTTTGCACCGACAAATAATCAAGTAATTTTATTTAGTTTACTTAGATTTTGTTCTCCTCATACTGATTATTTTCGATTTTATTCGAAAACGTTTCATTTCAATCAATCTACTATACGCGCTTGTATTTGATTTCGTGACAAGATTTTAATCAATGCATTCGATTTTTTAAATTATACATATTTTGCGTTGAGTTTTGAATATAGAGTAGTTTTGTCATTTGTCTATTTTTATATTAAATACTAGAGGGCCCGGCAGACGTTGTCCTGCCCGATTACAGCGCTACCTACCGGGTCCAATTGTACTTTATTACAACTTTTCCTGGACCTTTTCAAACACACAGAAAATTTCGTAATAACCGGTCGAGCCGCTTAAGTTTTTGCGAGACTAACACACAGTGATTCATTTTAATATATAAGAAAGAACATTTTTAATTATGTAATAGTCAAACACATCGACAACACTAACACAAACCAATCATTTCAAACATGCCGCGACAATAGGCAAAGTATTATTAAGCTTCCCTTTCTCCTCAAATTCTAATTAGGACTTCAGAAACGTTTAATCTTGGATTATATCGCAGCTCGAATCTACTTCATGCGGTAACTTTACAACATTCTCTCGTATGACTAAATTAAAGCCATTTCGTTTCCTCTTAGAAGTGAGAAAGTATTGTAATGTTTAAATTTGACTTCACACTTCGCATTGTCTAAAACTCATATGAGTGTACTGTAATACGTACATTAATATATCCGCTCATATTATTGTACGCATCACTATATACCAAGTGCTAAATATATTTTTTATACGACGACATAAAAATTACCGTCAGGTAAGTGAGGTAAAATAAAAAATATTACATTCACTTCCTTTCACTATGAATAACCATCAAAACGAATTCGGCTCACAAAAAGTGTATTATAGGAGACATTTGTTTTATTGGTCAATACATTTCCTATTTAGACCTAACAAAAAGTCGAACGCACCTATTTCATGTGAAATAAAACTCTTACCGCTACATAAAGTTTATCACTTCAAGTCATAAATATTTTGTATCAATTCCGATTATCGTTCGTCGCCGCTCGTGTACAGCGGGCAGTGCACGAAGTATGTGGAGTATTCGGCAGTGGGACAAGTCAGGTAATTGATATTTTGTTGAAAAAAAAATTTATGATCGACGATTTGATTTTTAGTGACATTATTTATGTTCGTTCGAGATCTCATTCTGCAAAGATTGAAGTTTTTGTTGAAAGAATAGACATTATTTTTGAGATAAGGACAACAAAATTTTACAGGCTCCGCAGCTGGAACTATCTAGTTTTCACCCGGCGCGGCGTCGGCGGTGCTGGGTTCGATTCCCCATGGGAATTACCCCACCATTTCCCCACCATTTTATTTAAGATGTTGGTAACGTTCTCCGTTCCCATACTTACAAGGAGCAACATAATTGTTAAGGAATCCAGGTGCAACTCGCTTTCATCTTCAAACTTATGTGGTGTTTCAGTTATTAACCATCAAGGTTAATAACTGAACAATTTAGTATATGACACAAACTATACATTTAGGAATAACAAGAAAAAAACTAAGATGTTAATAATTGATTTCAAGGTTCAGCGAAATAATAATATCAATTTTTCTCCGTCCTAATCGGCACAGCAACTTGAGCAAACCGTCGAACCGTCACTCCCTAAAAGAGGAAATAAACACGCGATCCAGTTAATGGCGGACATATAAAAAGGAGCAAGAAATCTGCCAATAACAAAGCTTAAGAGAGGGTTTAAAATTAAATGGGTAAAAGGCGTTTTTACAAGTTTATCGAGCGTTCCACATCGGGTAGACTTCTAATGGGCTTGCAGGCGCCGCGCGCGCCGCCCGCCTGTCTCGGCGGTGACGGCGGCGTCCGCGAGGCCACGCCTATGTCTCGCTTATTAACTTCGACCTAACCAATTTCCTAGCGTTAACCACACGCCCGAACACTTTTCACTGATACAGATCAAACGACAATACGTTAAAGAGTTTAAAGAGCCGTTTCTAGAGAACAAAAAGGTCGAAATGGCGCCGACCAGCGCGGCACGGCGCGGTTCGCTGCCCCTGCCCCGCTGTTAATGCGGATTTATCGACTCAAATTAATCGTGTAAGTAGAAGAGCTGCCCGAGGAAACTTGCGTGAAACGCGATAAAGGACCTGTGAGATCGCTCGGGAAGCGATTCATTGCGATCTAAGTTGACTTTCACTTGTTGTAAACTTCGCCGGAGGTGTTAGCGCGCAGAAATTCATGATCGAGAGTTATTGATTGCACAAAAGCTATTGTCTCGATTCTCAAATCGGTACTGCGCCAGAGGTACCTACGATTCTATAAATTTACAACTTGAATAGAGTCATAGTTCAAACTTTATACGGCGTACTTTGTTTGTTCCATATCCAGTCATCAATCAGCCGACGACGGCCAGAGAAAAGAATGTCCGAACGGCAAGAAAACAATGGATGAGAATAGATTGGGCTCGTAAAGTATGGGATGAAAGAGATGAGATCTACATATTTCGGACCACGGGAAAAATGGTTCAGGAAATTGGCTCGAATTACGGCCGCGCGAACGCGGAGGTGTTTAATACGTTCGAAGCCAACATCCGAAAGTATGAAGTGTCGGTTTGCTGTGACGTAGTCTATAGGGGTGTCGGGAACGGCTGAGTCTCCGGAACGACACGTCAGCCCACAATCTCATTTGTGCTTCCCACTAGAACGAGCGACATGTAGGAAATGAGATGCGATTAGCTTAGCTTACCCAGTCGGCATACTTTGCTAGGTACGTTTCCATTGCAACAATATTCTTGCAGTTGGTTTAATGTTCGTCGCTACCTGCATATTTGCAGCAAATACTTTATAGCTCTCTGTGCCATATAATAAGGCTCGTACATATAAAAAATGAACTTAATTAAAGACTATTGATACACTTATAGTACCATCGACGTACATAAAATCTAAAGTACAGTATGAATTTTTGGAGCACACAAAGTGTCACAAAGAGACCACCAGTTTTATTTCCGAACGTTAGTTGAGCGATAGCAAGCTGCTTACACAGGCAGCATGGCCCAGGCCTGCATAATACATCACGTTGAATGCACCGCAGTTTGATCCCTCTCTGAGCATGAGAAGTGAAAAGTTCTGATTCTACCTCCACTTTGGCACCAAAGTCTAGACAGAGCAAGAGGCTTTACAACTCACGAAATTGAACAAGTTTTGAATGGCTTTGAATTTGTTACCTGTAAAGATTTTATTTGGTAAAATTTTCCTGTAGGTGATGATGAGTATTGATTGCTTTAATGTTTTCCTCGAACAGTGTCGGGACATCGTTTTGTGAAAAAGGAAACATTTATTCATTATTTTTTCGATGAACCTGTGCGGCTTCATCGAGCAACTCTGTATCACAACCGAAATGTAGGCGGCAGTTGTGATTCTTCTTTAAATTAGTGAAAAAATATGAAAATAAAAATACGGTAACGTGTACTATACAACATGTGTCTGCAAGATAAATAAAAATTTCATTCGTTAAAAACAACACGCAGCGATTTGTCCGAATCGACTCAATAGAATTTTAAAAGAGCTGGTTGGTTATACAAGCCTCGTTATAACGTGAGCAAACAGAGGTGCAGCGCCGAGTACAATGGTTGCTTCGAACCGCTCTTTCGGGGGCGATCCGGCATTCATTAATGCGCATTGCCTCGGCACACCCAGACAATGGCTCATGTTTCTCCACAATTGTTTCCCGATATGGTGAACCTGGGCTTGTCTGCACGCGTTCGGATCTCATCAGGCGAACGATGGCCAGCGCATCTAGGTAAGTTGTTTGTTACAACGAAAACTATAGAATATTATGTAAACAGATGTAAACTCACCCAATAATATTGGTTTTCTTTTTACATAAAGCACTAGTATAAATTAAACAAATTGTACAGAAATTACCATATATATTAGGAGACTAGTTAAGTGATGAGAATGCCGTTAACTAATTTACTATCTTTTAGAAGACTGGTTTCAGACTTTCAGAAGAGATGTATAGAAAAATTCATCTGATGAGATCTGATTCACCTACAAATAGTGAAATATAGAATATATAGTAGAATAATACACTTAAGAGTTAATAAAATTGTTCCTACAACATTCAACATCTCTAGTCATCTCTCAAGTCCATAACCCGTAAATATTCTAAGCCTTAGACAAAATACGAAAAAAAAATTATAATTCAAACATAATAATATATGAGTTTTGGCAACTAGAACAGATATCCTAAAACACAGGCAGGCGTCAGCAAAAATTTTATACCTTATAGTTGTCGATGTTCAGTCCCAACAGGCAAGTTCAGTTTATTCCATTCCATATTTATAAAAGTGGAACATAAATTGGACATTTTATTTATACTTACTACAGTGCGATAGTGCGTCGTATTTCGCTTAACAAAGGCGCGCCGGTTCACGAATCGTGGCCGAGAGCAAGGTCAAACTGCTTACGGTGATACGGACTTTAATTTGGCGAAATAACGTTCTTTACTTGCTTTGGATAATGCAAAGAGTTGCACGCGACACTTCTGCACTTTAACATTGCACAACTTATAGAAACTGATATGAATATCAAAGAAAATTGAAAAATCTAAACTTAATTTCATCAACATCATAGCTCATATATATCTCCCCATCGAGGGGCTCGAGCCTACCGTGTTAGGGTGTTAAGGCCTTATTTAAGCTGGCCCCCAGTGTGATTTGGTCGACTTTACATACACCCTCGAATTTTTTCGCAGATGTATGCAGGTTGCCTCACGATATATTTTTTTCACCACAGGAGCGTGGGACAAATGTACATATGAAATTCGAAAACACATTGATACATGACAGGATCGAACCCCGGACCTCCCGATTAGACGGGCAGTGCCGAGTCCGCAGACGCCGACGCTCCTTAAACTTAATTTAGCCACTAAAAATTTGCACGTACAATAACCCCTTATAAAATTTTCCAATATCAAAGATTGACGACAAATCGAATATGCCTAGGTGTTCGAAAAACAACAACGATATTTTTTAGGTGGAAATATCCGGGAACATTGCGCTATTTTACTCAGCAGAAGTTGCGAAAGATAAGCGACTAGGATCTTGGTGTTTTGCCAACGGAGTAATCATGAAAAATATGACAGAGAGATACAGCACGATATTTAAAATACGAAATAAATTTTCGCCCAGACTAAATAAAATGTCGACCTTCAGAGGTGAGTAAGATTATGTGTGTAATGTGTATGTTTGTGTAAACAAAGTAATATTTATATTATTGAGACAGTTACTTACTTTGAAAAGAGCTTCTTTGCGATGATATATGACTCCGGGCAAAAATCTGAAACAAAATACAACATATATTCAGTCATATTCACGTGTTATAAAATCTTTCCTAGTTACATTGATTAATGTGGATAAATATCTTTACTGGAGGGACTCTGTACCAGGGTCGTCTGCTTATAGGTACCTCCGTCTTACCTATTTCTGCCGCAAAGCAGCAGTGCTTGCATTGCTGTGTTCCGGTTTGAAGGGTAAGATATGACAGTGAAATTACTGGGTACTGTAACTTTACATCTTATGTCACAAGTTGGCAACTAACACTGTGGTTCTTGTGGGGGTTGCAGTTTTGCTGCGAATCTCACAAGAGCCACATGTATTATAGGTAACTGTTACCACTTACCATCAGGTGGGCAGTTTGCTTGTTTGCCAACTTTCTGCAATAAAAAAAATCAAACGAGACAACATAGTTGGTGGTGCCCAAGGTAGACACCACCACGTCGGCGTTTCACCGAGTAAGGAATTTTGGGTTGATTGCTGATGCCCTACTACCCGCTCATAGAAGGCATTGTGGCTTACCCCGATTCCCGTTGTCTCCTTCCGTCTCCTCCGTAGCCGGTGGACTTCCTGAGCTAGCTCGAAGGAAGTCGCGGCTCCTGAAGTTCTGCAGTGGATCCACCGGTGGAGACCGGAGCACTACAAAGGCCTATTAGGCCACCACGACTCACACACGCGATTTTGACACACAAACACAAAGCGGGCTTTCGCACCCCGATATTAGGTGCGCCGCGCAAATCACTATTTGCTTGAATATTGTGTATTATATTTTATGGATGCCCGGACATCATCCTAACCACAAATTATGACATTTCGACTCGACTCAACTGACATGTCACATGCGGCCGGCCGCCAAAAAAGCTGTCACTGCACAGACTAGAATGCAGTGCCGCCACTCGCTCTTCCTCGAGCGTGAACATCCCCCCGCTCCGGACAGTCCCGGACTGTCCGCCAAATCAGTCTAAGGGGAGGCGAGAAAGAGTAGCGACCGCGCGCTTCAAAACAGAATCCCCAACTAGGACCTCGGCAAACCTGGGCACACCATCAGACCCTAGAGTAAGTTGGACAATGCGTCCGCGACGCCAACGTAAGGGTGGCAGGTTTGGGTCCTTCACTAACACGAGGTCTCCAACCCTCGGTGGGTTTGTATTATCTGACCACTTAACGCGCTGTTGCAAAATGTGTAAATATTCAAGGTGCCAGCGGCGCCAGAAACTCTGGGTAAGCTGCTGGAGCAACTCAAACCGCGAAAGGCGTCCGGGATTGATATCTCTATAAGGATACTCGGGCAGGGCGTTAAGTGGTCTGCCTATCAAGAAATGGCCCGGCGTGAGGGCCTGCAAATCGTTCGCGTCGGTAGACAACGGACATAACGGACGCGAGTTGAGAACCGCCTCAATCTTATGAAACACCGTCGCGAGTTCCTCAAACGTGAGAATAGTCTCCCCAATAACGCGGCGAAGGTGAGTCTTGGCGGCCTTTACAACAGATTCAAAAATCCCTCCCCAGTGAGGGCAAGACGGCGGGGAGTATCGCCATGTTACCCCCCTACGGGAGAGTGTGGATCCGATCTCAATATTATTTTTATCTAAAAATTCACAAACTTCTCTTATATGTCTATCAGTGCCCTTGAAGTTCGTCCCACAATCGGACCGAATTAGAGAAGGCAGTCCCCGGCGGGAGACAAATCTGCCTAACGCTGCTAAGAAAGCGTCCATGGTGAGTGCACTCACCACCTCCAAATGAACGGCTTTAGTGGCCAAACAAACAAACACACACAAATAAGCCTTTTCAGTCTTAGCATTACGGAGTCGCGACGTTTTTATAGTGAACGGTCCCGCGAAATCAGTTCCAACTCCTAAGAAGGTCATCGATTCATTCACACGATCAGCAGGCAAATCACCCATTTGGGGCTGCATCGTCTCGGGGCGTAAACGATAGCAGGGCAGACATCGAAAGATAACAGATCGGATTATTCTTCGCGCTGACAAAATCCAAAACTCCCGTTGGAGGAGCGCGGTCAATGCATTACATCCGGCATGAGCATTCTTCACATGGCGATCAATGATCAACAATCGCACCAATGGTCCGTCCTTGGGGAGCAACAGGGGATGACGTGATCTATAAGGCAGGTTAGCGTGCCTCAATCGGCCTCCTACACGCAACAATCCTTTATCATCCAGAAAGGGAGTCAAACGCACCAAGGGTCCCTTCAATTTGGACGTCCCGGTACGGAAAATCTTAAGTTCCGGTTCAAACGCTCTAGACTGGGTCATACGCACCCAATGCAGAAGAGCATCTTGGCGCTCCTGCGGTGAGAGGACCGGACACAAATCCTTGTCCTGAGGCCGGCGACAATTTCGTATAAATCTTCTTATCCAAGCGGTCACGCCGAGCAACTTGTCCAGAGAACTGTAGCGGTCTAATAAAAATTCCCGCTCTGGAGCCGCCATAGTCTCGACAGCGTGAACACGCAAGCCCGGATTTGGTACCTTCACCACAGCTGGTGTGGAAGGCCAAGACGGCTGTAACAACCATTCGGGACCCCACCACAGAGTGTGGTTAATAAGCTCAGGGGCTTCGCTGCCACGTGATGCACAGTCAGCAGGGTTTATTTCACCTGGCACGTGGCGCCAAATCAGCGTGGCCTTCGAGGCCTGTATTTGGGATACCCGATTGGCCACAAATACTTCCAGGGAGTGGACGGAGTTCTTAATCCAACACAGGACAACCTGACTGTCGGACCAAGCAAAGAGCGACTCAAAGTCCACACTACGTCCCAGGGTGTCAACAACGTGGTTCATCAAACGAACCAGAAGAGTAGCTCCAGACAATTCTAACTTCGGAATCGTTAATCGAGTCCGAAGTGGAGCAACCTTACTCTTAGCAATTAGCAAGTGGAGCCCAACAGCTCCTCTATCATCGACCGTCCGGATATATACGACGGCTGCGTATCCACTCTCAGACGCGTCACAAAAGCCATGAAGGCTGGCCGTAAACCGTCCCTTAGGCAGTATATGTCTAGGGATACTAACACGGTTAATGTCGGGGAGAGACAACATGAAGGACTCCCAATCTCGCAGCAAACGGCCCGAGAGGGGCTCATCCCACGACACTTCGGCTGACCAAAGTTCCTGTAGGAAGCACTTCATCCAAAACACTACGGGACTAATCCAGCCATTTGGGTCAAAGGTACGAGCTACTGTAGACAAAACCAACCGTTTCGTCCAGACCTTGGGGCTTGGCAGCTCCAATCGATAGGTGAACGTGTCCTGGACAGGTCTGTATTGCACTCCCAAAACAGACAGTAAATCTGGAGTGTTGGCATTCTCAAAAATATGAGGCTCCTGCTGGTGGTCGTCTGGCAAGTCACACAAAAGCTGAGGTGAGTTGGACATCCACTTCCTCAGTTCATAACCACCAGCCCCGAGAAGAGCAATTAGTTCATCTCGCAAAATCAAGGCTTCCTCGACACTAGAGGAGCCCGTACAAATATCATCCACAAATGCATCCTCCTTGAGAACCAAGGATGCGCGAGGGTATCGTAACCGCTCACGTTCAGCGAGTTCCACAAGTGAGCGAATTGCCACAAAGGGGCTCGAACGCAAACCGTATGTATTGGTGTTCAGCTCGTAGACTAGCATGGGATCCCTGGGATCCTCCCTCCATAATATGAGCTGATATCGTCTATCGTCCGGGTGAATCACAGTCTGCCGAAACATCATCCGGATATCGGTCACAAAGACGACGGCATGGCGACGGAAGTTGGTCAATACATCACCCACCTCGTGGTGCAACTTCGGTCCAGTATGCAGACATTGATTCAGCGAAACTCCGGTAGACGTAGGAGCTGACCCATCAAAAACAACGCGTATCTTCCCAGTGGAAGGTTTCAAAACCGCGTGGTGAGGAAGAAAATTATGTTCCTCGTTTCGCCAGTCCAGTCGCGAGACCGACATGTGCCCCAGTTGCTCATATTCTCGCATGAAGTCGACATACTTCTGTTTGAGGTCGGAGTTCCTACTCATACGACGCTCCATGGACAGCAGCCGCTTCTCGGCCAACGGCCGGGAGCTGCCAAGTGAGGGGCGAACTGACAAAAAGGGCAAACGAGTGATCAGCCGTCCCGAGTGAAGGCGACCTGTATTGTTCTGGTAGAACAACTCACACTCCTCGTCCAAGGGGTTCACTCGCTTCACGGTAGGTGGCTCTTCCACCTCCCAAAACCGTTGAAGGACATCCGATAAGGTGGAGCTAACAGTTATGTAACTGTCCACCGATGGAGATGGTGGGTTATGCCTAACTGGTCCCATCACTACAAACCCAAGCGATGTAGATAAGGCTACCAGCCCACCCTTCTGTAACTCTCTCCTCTTCCCACAATACACGCGGCCTAGAACATCGGCACCGAGCAATAAGTGAATAGGACCGGTTCGGTGGAAGGAAGGGTCAGCCAAGGTCAATCCTGATGTCGCATCAACGACAGCGCGCGAAACGTGCTGTTGCGGAAGCTGACCAACAACCTTCTCATAAACAATCGCGGTAGCGCCAATTTTGGGCGCTGAAGAGAAGTGGGGGGAGAAGGAGAACAAAACCTGACCGATCGGATCCGGGATCCGCAGGTCTCCGATTCCTCGTACCGATTCAAGGTATGGAGATGTGTTCAAACTCAACTGCCGGACCAGCCAGCTGGAGGCAATGCAACCCTGAGCTCCCGTATCCAAAAGGGCGCGAACTAAAACAAAGGTGCCCCTCGGGCCCCACACCTGTACGGAGGCTGTTGGTAACAGCACCTGCTCCTGTGGGGGGGTTGCAGCCGACAGTTGGTTTAGTGAAAATCCTCCCGCATTCCCCGCAACGGGGGGGAAGGGGGGTCCGAAGAAAAATGCGTGCGCGGCGGAGGAATAGGGCGCTCAAGGCGCTCGAGCGGGTCCCAATCCGGCACGTACTGGCCCCGATCAAAGCGGCATCGGGGGGCCGGACGGTGCCCATGATGGGCGAAAGTTGGGGGAGCCCGCGATAAACGAGGTCTCTCCATCAGAGGGGGAGAGAAGCGTATCGGCTCCCGGCGTGGCTCCCTAATTACCGCGGCCCAATCCCGCGGTGGCGCCTCATAAGCGTCGCGTCGATCCCCCCCGCCCGTAGGGGGGTTGGGGCGCCCAATCCTCTCACGGGAGGGGGGGCGCCTCTCCACTCTCCGCGGAGGGGTGGCACGCCCCTCCGATCTCCTCGGAGATGTGGGTGACCTGCGAGGGCCCCCGCCCGTGTGCGAGTCCCTCTCTCTCACCACCTCACGAGTGTCTCTATTGTTGAAGCACAAAAGGGGGTGATGGGCCCCTCCACAACAGTGACAATCTCGTGGGTGGGGGCAAGCCGAGGCCATATGAGCCCCCAGGCAGCGGTAGCACCAATTCCGCTGTTTGGCCATATTTCTACGCCCCTCGGTGCGTAGGCCAACAAATTTGGGACAGGCCGGCAAACGATGGCCATCCCGCTTGCAACACTTGCAAGGCATCGGCCTCTCCCTGTGTGGAGAGTTCTGCCGCACTGCAGTATACTGCTTGTACGGGCGGCGCTCTCTCCGTGGCGCTGCCCGGGTCGCCTCAAAGCGGCCTGTACTCGGTCCCGGTATAGGAACCAGATCCAAGTGGTCGGTCATCCGACACTCATCCTCCAAAAATCTGAGGAGATCCGAGAAGGGGGGGAGGTACGAGGCACTATTGCCCCCATACCTTTGTTCAAAGCGCCCCTTCATCTCCATGGGAAGCTTATCGAGGATGAGGTGGAGCAAAATAAAGGACCACTGGTCCACCGGTAGATCAAGGCGTTTGAGCGCGTTAATAGCGCTTAGCAGCGGGTTCAAAATCTCCTTCCTCAATGAGGAGACCCGCGATACTCGTGGCAGCCCTAAAATGGCAGCCACATGTGTGTCCGCTAGCAAGCGAACATTCTGATACCGGGCGGTCAACAACGCCCTTGCAATATCATAACTGTCATCATTGACAGGTAGATGCTGGACAAGTACACCAGCCTCTCCCCGTAAGGCAGAGAGCAAATAGGCCAATTTCTGGCTAGGGAACAGGTCGTCCCTCGAGTGAACCAGGCTATCAAAGAGGTTAATGAACCCCATCCAAGAAGCCAAGTTCCCATCAAAGGTTGGGATGTCTAAAGTGGGCAGTCTGCCCAGCAAGCCGGCCGGGGTAGGCTTGACCTCCCCGGGCGTGCACGACTCACCCCTCCGGACGGATAGGATTGCCTGAGCCTTGTTTATAATCACATCCGCCTGTTCAAAACACTGATCATAATCGGCATTAAATTGGTCGACTGCCCGCAACTCAGCGGCACCCTCGGCTGGGTGGTCGAGCAGATATTGTTGATGAGCAACGAAAAGCTGCTCCAATTCCTTCAAGCGAGCCGGTACTCCCTCATGCCGAATTAACAAGGCCTGTTCTCGGTCTGGTCGGTCTACCAAAGCGACGGCACTAGCAAACCATCTCAAAATCTTTTGTGCACCCGCGCGGGCACCACTAAGCGGGCTGACTGGCGGGACCATTTTGCACCAAAATTAAGATACTCTATAATAATACACAGACAAACAGACCGACAACCGCAGACAATAAAACAGATCGGGAGGAACTTCAAAGGCAGAACAAAATATATAAACAAACCAAAATCAAGTGTAAATGCTAGAACTTAACTAGAACAACAAAGGCATTTAACAACAGGATTTTTCAAACAAATTAAAATCAAGTATTAAGTCAATAACTTAACAAACATAATATTCAGAGGCAAACAAAACAAAATCAAATGTAAATGCTAAAACTTAACACAGCAATATAGTGTATTACAACAACAGCAAAGTCATTTAGCAGCAAAATCTGTTAAACAAATTAAATTCAAGTATAAGTTTACAACTTAACAAACAAAATATTCAAGGGCAAAACAAAGATATGAAAAAACAAACCAAAATCAAATATAGGTAAATGCTAGAACTTAACTAGAACAACAAAAGACATTTAACCCCAATTTTTCATATACAATGACAATTAGTTAAGGAGATCGGTCCACAAATGAGCTGGTAGTCGGTTTAAAATCAGCAATCAAAACCAATTAATATGTATTGCCCGTTTGGACAACCAACAAGATTACAATATTAATTGTACAATACTAATGAACCACTCAAATCTAAAAACCACGCTCTGCTACCAAGAAATGGTGGTGCCCAAGGTAGACACCACCACGTCGGCGTTTCACCGAGTAAGGAATTTTGGGTTGATTGCTGATGCCCTACTACCCGCTCATAGAAGGCATTGTGGCTTACCCCGATTCCCGTTGTCTCCTTCCGTCTCCTCCGTAGCCGGTGGACTTCCTGAGCTAGCTCGAAGGAAGTCGCGGCTCCTGAAGTTCTGCAGTGGATCCACCGGTGGAGACCGGAGCACTACAAAGGCCTATTAGGCCATCACGACTCACACACGCGATTTTGACACACAAACACAAAGCGGGCTTTCGCACCCCGATATTAGGTGCGCCGCGCAAATCACTATTTGCTTGAATATTGTGTATTATATTTTATGGATGCCCGGACATCATCCTAACCACAAATTATGACATTTCGACTCGACTCAACTGACATGTCACATGCGGCCGGCCGCCAAAAAAGCTGTCACTGCACAGACTAGAATGCAGTGCCGCCACTCGCTCTTCCTCGAGCGTGAACATAGTACTTTTAAAGCCCTATTTTGTGCAGTATAGGTTGTTTTCCTTTGCAGTGGAAATAAATAAGCTTTCATCTGGAGAGTAAAATACTAGAATTTCTAAGATAAATAACTAAATTGACCATGCTATTATCGTCACAGTCCTAAATGTCTCATAAGCGTAAAACCTTTTATTTACCGTAAAATCCAAAAGGCAAAAAAAAACTATGTACGCGTTGGGAAGATCAGTTAGTGTACCACTTTAAGTGATATTTAAGATTCCAGAGCGTATATTGCTTGTGTGTTTGTGGCGAATATAAAACTAAACCAATTACAAGTTTTCCAATATGCCCGGCAAATTATACTAATGTTGAACTCCCAATAGCCCTCTACGCGGCGTCGTCAAAACTTTGAGTTGCCTTCAAAAAGTTTTAAGTTTGTAGAATGTTCGTGACGCATCATAGCCATATTAACTCGCCATGACACACATATTTCTAGAATATTATGATAGTGTTATCTTTTATTAATTTATATATTATTTTAATCTTAAGAATTGACATACAGTTTACAGCAATGCAAGAAACAGTCATTTCGTTATGCTTCTAACATCATACTCGTAATTTTCATTATTTTGGCTATTCTGATATAACTTGATCATTCAAAATAATTAAGGTACATTTTAATAATCAACAATAAATCATTTTTTTTAAAGGAATCTGCTGAGCTTTACGCCTTTCTACACTCTTCCGCTACGAAACCATAACAGCGAAACCGAACTAGTCCCGGCACAATCGTGTAACTTCTAAAATGGACACAGCTACTACACCTTTGTTGTCAATGGTATGCATACAGAATAAAACGAAACATGTATGTTTACTTAACTCGCGCGCTTTTCTGGAGTCACCGTAAAGGCAGAAACAAACTATTGTGTCATGGTGTGTTGTGACGCGTCAGAAGCGTATCGGTTGCATACATTTAATATGGCTAGAAACACATTATTACAGTGTGTTGTGTCGTGGCGCTAATGTGTTTCTAGCCATATAAAATATATGAAACCGATACGCTTCTGTCGCGTCACGACACAACACGACACGACACAATAGTTTGTTTCAAGCGTCACGCGTGCCTACACTGCCTACCCCACATAATATACGACGGAGCGCAAAAAGCCGCCCCTGTCTGTGAAACTACATTACTCGACGGCGGCGTTCGTTTCGGCGCGACAGACAGACAATACGCGTTAACCTGCAAAATGAGAGCGCGCCGCAGCAGCTAGTTACGGAAATAAAAGCGGTTAAGGCGCATAGTAAGGTCAAACATAAAAAATCACTGCAGAAAAAACCGGTTCTCTTCATAAATATTGAATAAAAAAAACTTTAAAAAAGATATGTTATTATTCAACGCATTCTTTAGAGGATGGTCTTTTTAATTTTTTGATAAATTAATTAAAACTTGGTTAAAATGTGACCCAAACATGCCTCTATTTTAAAACTTTAAACCTAATCGCGTCGTAAATATTAGGGTCAAATCATATACTTTCGATTTCAATAAATAAAGTGAACAATATTCTAGGGGATGGTCTTTTTAGATTTTTCTTATTCGCCTTAATTAATTTTTTATTGAAATAATTCACCTTACGCGTAAAGGTTTACTTAAATATTCCCCTCACTCTCACTCACTCACTCCTATGTAATCAGTGCGGGACGATCGACGCAAGATCATTGGGACCACTATGCACCGGGAATATTTAAACAAACTATTACGCGTAAGATGAATTATTTCAATAAAAAATTAATTAAGGCGAATAAGAAAAATCTAAAAAGACCATCCCCTAGAATATTGTTCACTTTATTTATTGAAATCAAAAGTATATGATTTAACCTAATATTTACGAAGCGATTAGGTTTACAGTTTTAAAATCGAGGCATGTTTGGGTCGCATTTTAACCAAGTTTTAATTAATTTATCAAAAAATTAAGAAGACCATCCTCTAATGAATGCGTTGAATAATAACATATCTTTTTTAAAGATTTTTTTATTCAATATTTATGAAGAGAATCGGTTTTTTCTGCAGTGATTTTTTATGATTGACGTTACTATGCGCCTTAATATGAATCGCGCGAGGATGGCGCAGTATGGCGGCGGGGCGCAGGTAAACAGCCATTTGCATTACACGCCCCGACCGCGGCCCTTGGCTAGGATTTGTGACCTTCGCGCCGGTAAGCTCCCGGTGCTTGCTCTCCTACCAGCCAACTAATTATTGTTGAATTCATTACGAAGCGGTGACATGTGCAAGATTGGATTCCGAGTAAAAACGCGTTCCCCTCCCTTGTCTATTTTAATAAGTCCGCATTACGTCGCGTCGCGTACTCATTTAGATGTAGGTATTTCGCAAACATGAGTTACAACTTACAACAAATGCCCGTCTGGTCTATTGGTTAGCGAGTTCCGCATTGCGAGACCAGAACACCCGGGTTAGAATTCGGTTAGGGCAAATATTTGGTGTGACGAACACGAATGTTGATTGTACCATTATTCTTCTCTACTACAGTTCTCAACCTCTTCAGCTTCGCCATGCTTTGGAAGTTAAACAGGTCTTGCGCCTGATCTCGTTCTTATCGTGTCGGTTAACCGTACACTTGGTAAGTTGGGACTAGACGAGTGAAGGAACTGAGTTTTCACTTGCGTTAGCGCAGATAACATCTCCCGCGCAAGTGGTCTCCTTTGAGATTGGGCGCCGTAACCGAATCAGGAGAACTATTATCCAGTATCTAATATCCTTAACACCAGTTCTTAACGAAACACATATTAAACGCCAATGCATCATTACATTTTGAAAGTGCACTAGCGACAAGTTCGGTTCGCATTCATCAGTCGAAGCACTTATTAGACGCATACTACAGCTTTAATGGGTGAAGTGGCGGTGTTAAGTTGGAGTTGGCTTTTGAGTCGCAAGGTAGCGTGCTACTTTAGTTGCCCACGGCAGCGGGGGCGTACGTCTTTTCAGGCTCAGCCGAGACGCCATTCAGAGACCGAGCCGAGTTTCACTCACGCCGCCCCGTCGCACTTTAACACAAAGAGGCAGATGTGTGAAATGCAATTGCTAGAACAATGGCACATTTTCCTGCACACTTGACATTTTCTTCCAATCTTCTTCAAACATTTTCTTCAAGAATATTTTTTTTGTTTTTATTTATTTTGAAATGTATATAATTACATACTTTATTGTACTGTACCGAGTACCTATTTACTGTTTATCGTCATCTGTAATTAATTTAGCATAGCCTTCCCTTCGTTGGTTTTAACGTTATCAGTAGATGCATATGTACTTATTTGAATCTCACAAGTAGTTAATATCACCAGGAATAAGTGAAAAGCGTTCGAAATGTTAAAATGTTTAAGCTCCAATATACGCAAGTTAATTGCGGAAAGCTTGTTTCATTTAAATGTATTCGTACAAATAGGGCGCAGAATCAGTATAAATAGTTAAATATTAGATTTTTACTCATGCAACAATATAAATTTAATTACAAGTTGCGAACAATACACGCCGATATGTGTCTTCACTATTACTATGCATGTGTAACGTGCTAGTAGTAATGAAGTTCGGCTTTTGTGAGGTACAACCGAGATAGGGTATCACGAAATCACTGCGGAGTTGGTTGAGCCAGACAACAATGGCGAAACTCCATAGTTTGGGCGCAGAAGCTGGACCTTATCAGTTTCATTAGCCATTTCCATGCGAGGCAAAGACGGCTTGGCCTTAAATTTCGAAGTAAATATAACATAATGGCGATACATTTTTGAGACTGATATTATACGAAGTTTATCGCAAATTATACGTTCAGTTTCATTATTGGTTTCGGCTGTATTAAAGCGATTTTCAATAATCGTTTAACTCACGGCTTTTAATAAATTGCTAGTAGGCAGGTACCTACTATGACTAATGGGAAAGGGGAAAGATTTGCTTGCTAGAAACCAAGCGGTTAGGGCGCAACTACATCCGGCAAACTTTTGTATTCTCGTAAAAACTTTAAAACAAGAATTAGCAAAGTTTTATAAGCACGCGCTTTCCAACTCAATCGAAGTGCGCGGCACGTCGTACGTAAAACTCGACGAAAGTATGACTATGACAAAAGCACGTGCGCCCGAACCTCCCAAACTTCCCAAAGGACATCGCGATGTTATTTAGGGACGCTCGTGAAAGGCAAGGTGTGTCGTCACGAGCCCGAGGGAATTCACTACGCTTTAAAGCTGGTAATTTGATGTGAGTCTTTCGAGATTTTTCCATCTTCCCGGGTCGTTCGGGGAGCAGGCGGATTAGGCCACGCACGGCACGGGCGAGGGCGGCGACGCGCCAGATTAATGTCGCGAGCTTTGCGCCAAATTTAAAATGTCACGTTCCATTTTTCCAGCCAACGGAGCCCGTCACCGTCCCGACCGGTTAATGCTTTCGATTGTTGTGGATCCTCTTATTTACTCGTGAGTGTGCGCATCAAACGAGAATCCAAACATTTCATACAAAATATTTCCGGACAAAAACAGATTAAAAGTGATTGGTGATTCCGAAGTTGTCCTCGAAACGATAACTGCTCACAGGACAAAACTAAATGTAAAGTGTATTGTGAATGTAGGAATGTATTGTGTGCGTAGCCAAAGCGCACAAACGAAGCTATACCTAATATCTATGAACGTTACCAACATGGAAACGGGGCATAGGAAAAAGGCGCAAAGTCGTAAAACTGGCGCCCACCAATCGCCAAATAAGGCCGGCGCGGCGCGGCACCGACAGCCGGGCGGCTTCGTCCTTGACTCCCAGCCAAATGACATAAGTTGGCCCATGGGCGCGGATTCTTGACTAATCGATAAACAAGACGGCATGGATGAACAGCCGAATCGTCAGATCGCCGCACCCACGCCCAGCAATTAACTTGTCACCCAGTTTGGACACGATTCCATAAAAATCTAAAATTGAATGCCCAACACCTAAAACAGATGGCGAGGTCTTAGGAGGATATATCGAAACGAATAAGCAGTCAGCGCAGGGGCCTGCAGTTATCTCTTAATTAATGACGAGGATTTGAAATTTGCATGTCGCCCGGAACTGCTGCAAGGAGCTTTGGATAATAATGTTACCTTTATTTATTGCTACAAACATATCTGTCATACCTGTTTATGTACCTATAAAACTATACTTATTACCATTTTAAAAAAATATTTTATAATGTGATTAAAAGAAGGTTCATATTCTCCTAATCCATAATCTAATCTGATAGCAATAACAACTAAAGGCAAAAGCATTTAAAAGTTGCAGTAAGACATACAATTTCATCCGTTAATTCTAAACATATACAAATACCCATAATTTATTGCAATTGAATACCTAATAAAAGGCGTGTTGCAATTGCAAGTAAAAATACTCTTCTTATTACTTACAGTGGACGCAAAAAGGAACAGATAATATAAATAAATATAAAGCATTACACACGGCGAAACTTTTCCAATTTTCATATCCGACCCAGGTCGGAGGTTCGCAAAGAGCCTTAATTTTAATAATTTCACGTTTTACTATATGGGGTGCGTGTTCGCAACAGCCATAAAATGTGCGTGCCGCTGGAAATGGATGCGTATGGATGCGGTGTAAATTTTCAGCTTATTATCACGGCCTTGAATTATAATGGACACATGCCTGTGGACAAATTTTTCACTTAGTTACCCACATTTTCGCAAGTTAATATCAATTATACTTCAAAATGATATCGATTTTATATCTCAGGTAACCCGAAAAGTTTGACAACCTTCGAAAACTTTTCGAAGGTTGTCAAACTTTGTATACGAAAACAATAATCTAAATTTTTTTGCTTTGATAGTAGTATATGTATATGTATAGTAGTAGTAAATGTAATAAAATAAAATATTTTCTGTGGGTATATTACGTTTTAGGGCATGGTTGCGGAGTTAGTCTGTCGTGTCGTTTGGACCCCAAAGCTTGGAGTCAGCCATTGCGTTAATCGCTTGCGACTATCATCAACAATCCACTATTCATCACACGTCACTTCTGGCTCATAATCCCTTCACTTTTGTAGGTACTGGTTCAACAAGGTCTAATGCAAACTTTTTCAAGAACAGAAGCTCATAGTATAGGTATGCTTACGTCAAACCACGCCGCTAACCCCTCGGTGACCTTGGTAGTTTGATAAGGATCGGTTTTCACCTTGCATTCAATTCATCGTTAATTAACTTAGCGGCTGCTCTTTTGCTTGGCTCATTTTTCAGATCTAAGTTTCAGTTTCTACTACGGAAACGATTAACCCAAAACGCACGGTGTGATCCTTAGCAGTATTCTCTCCTAATACAGAATTGATATTGCGAGCTGTTTCTGCTGTGTAGTGTAAGTTTTTCAATGTCAGTATAGATAATACTTTTAAAACTGGATACATTTGTTTTGTGATTTTGCATCTTATAATATTGTTAAATAAATCATCTCAGACACGAACCTACGTCTTGACCCTCACAAAATCCGTCAATTATTTGTCAAGTCTTTAATTTTCTTCATTATTCAACGCTATTCAAAGCTAACGTTTCTAAAAACGGTGACTGAACTTTTTTGTATAACTTTAATGTAAATACAAAGTTAATTAGCCAATTGTTGGCAATATGCTAGACGTGTCGTGACAAGATTAGCATGCGAAACAGTCAAGTTCATTGGCGAGAGCCCACGTGCTCGCCCCCACCGCGTAAGGTGATTGACTCTGCAGTCTTGACTGATTACTAGTATGGCAAATGCTGTAATTAGCAGACGTCTTACATACCAAAAGTATATGAGCTGCGATTTAATGCTAGTTTCAGACAGGCGTAGGTAGAAAATCCCATAAATGTTAACTTCTTTATTAATAAAGCGATGTATAGTATAAGCCTGTACATAGATAAGGCTTTTTCGGTCACGATGTCCACTGAATGTATATAATTGCGTCCATTGGTTATGTCATGATAAACCAATGATTTGTGTGAAGTGAAAATAATCATCATCAAATTAGCCACAGTAAATCTACAGATAGGCATCTCTTAAAGGGGGCATCTTCCACCGCGTTGGTCCAGTGCGGTTAAGTAGGTCAAGAGCCTGAGTCCTTTGAAATGTTATTAGGAACCCTTTACACCCCAATATGAAGATGGCAAAACATTCACACAATGCCCCAGTTAGCCAATTACAATATTCATTAGTAAAGGTCCTAAAATTTCAAAATATAAAGAAAATGCCAAGGGCTGCGGTAAATTAGCGAATGATAATGCACATTAGTGAAGGTCCTAAAATTACAAACTGTAAAGAGGATATCAAGGTCCACGGTCAATTAGCGAATTGGAAAATGGAAAGCTTTTTCCAGAAATCGATTACTTGGAGATCGACGAACGCACAAAGCGTATTAGAGAGGCGATCATCAAGCGCCCACTCCAGCCCGGCAAACACGAAGGCGTAATCCATCGGGCGGCACTTAGCCGCACCGCAAGCTCGGCGCGCTAATTGCACGCCGACTAATCTGCTTGCAGTTCGACATATCTTTTTAGTATTCACAAAATGGACGTCAAGATGTGATGATAAAAAAAAACATTATATTTTAATGCATTTTAGACTGATCAATGTTATTAGTTCGGTGATGGTGACGGCAGCCGCTCCCTTTCTTCCCATCAAAGCCGTAACGGCCGAGTAAAGCAGTTGCCGGAATTACACCTATGCAAAGCAACGAACCAACACGTCTGGCCTGAATGATGTAGCGCAGGTCGTCTAACGAAATGGGATTGGCTCCAACGTTGAGGCAATGTTGGACCAATGTGTAGAGCCGTGCGCAAGGAATTGGGGCCAACGTGTGGAGCCGGTGTAAGAAGAAACCCGTGTCCAGCAGTAATATGGGTGGTAGTGATGATATTATTAGTACACAGAGGCAGCGTACAGAAACTATCATTGAGCAGCCGGTTCGAGAAGACGCCATGTTCTTTGTCTTGCGCGTGAGTGTGGTCGCAGGCGAAGTTAGGAACGTGGGGTTGAGATTTCAAGCGTCTCTATGCTTGGATATTTGCTCAGCCGAGACGTGTAGCATAAAAAAGTTGGATTAGCTTTGCTGAAGATAGCCTCTATCGTTTCCTGTGTTAGCCCGCCAAAGTCTGTGTTAGCTGGTACTTCCATCGACAGTTATCAACTTTACAAGAATACTGGCTGATCAGAGCCTAAATACAAAGAGAACCCAAACCAAAGGAGGAGAAAAGAGGAAAAGAGAAAGAAAGGAACCAAACAAGAGAACCAAAAGCATTTTTAAGATTTACGCTCCACCTTTAGGATTTGCGTCATATAAATTAAAACATGATTTGCTTGATAAACAATTATTACTCTATCTATTCATTATATGAAAGCAAACTTACTTGAACTGAAAACAAATTATTCACAGCTCTTCAGCTAATGATAAGTGAAATCTTTTGCAATTATAATGATGTGTTACCAGTAACCTTTTCCAATACTATCTTTGTATGGAATCTTACACATTGGCCTGTAAGTAAATATTGATGTAAAACCATAGTCGGTAACTATGTACACATTTATTTTTGCCTCTAACCTTGAACAGTCAAAACACGCAACGTAAACATTAACTGACACGTTTAGTAAAACAGAATTATTTAAACAAAAATACTCGTATCAGGACACGTCGACAAGCCATGCTGGTGATACCAGAATTAAGAACAATGGAACATTCACGAATTAAAATAATAAAGTAAAAATTATTGTTATACTGTCACAATATCAGATTTAATATATTTAAAGTATTCCTAAGCGGCTACTTCAAATTAAGCATTACTAACGTTTCTAAAAATCCCAAGGCTACAATTATCCAATCTAAGACATCGATCAATAGAAACCCCCGTTGATGATATTCATGCCCAGAGAGCGGAAAATGTGATTGACGTTTTAAAAGAAACTTTTCCGTGGACTTATCTGGAACAAAACCCTTTCGAGTTCGCGAGGCGCGGCATTTGCAGGTACCTCACTC